>APFE030031363.1:82651-109127 GCA_000404065.3 Pinus taeda
TTGTCTCTAAAAAACAATAATTTTGAACAATTGACATAAAAATAATATTTTCAACATAAATATAACTAAAAATTTACTCATTTTGATAATTTTTTGCTAGAAATGAAATGTCAAAATCACAATTTTTAGAGTTAACAAAAAATGGTTAACTAATAGTTTTTGTTTCTGTTTTTTGTTTGTTTGTTTGTTTGTTTGTTTGTTTGTTTTTGTTTGTTTTTTGTTTGTTTGTTTTTTTGTTTTTTTGTTTGTTTATTTGTTTTTTTCTTTTGTTTCTTTTTTTTATATGAATTTCTTGTCAAAAAAAATAATAATAATCACTTTATTTTTTCAAAATATAATGATTTAACATAAAAATTAATGCAAAAATCACATAATACAAATATTGAACACATAATAACATTAATTGAATGCTTATTCTTCTCATAAAATGTCAAAGTCAAAACATTACAAATATAACTAATTAATAGTTACAAAAAATGAGCTTGATTTCCAAACATAACTTAAATTTAATCAACAATATCACATAATCCAAACTCTTAATCCTCTAGAGTTTCATCATTGTCTTCTTCCACAATATTTTTTGCTTCATTTTGTTCATTTTCCTCTTCTAATGGATCTTTCATGTCTGTGAATCTCCCAATGTATGTATTTCCAATCATTCCATGTAATGGTAGTTGAGGTTTCTTTGCCTTTTTACCACTCGTGATTCACTAAAATCCCCTTTCTTCAACCCAATTTCTTACATTGCATCTAGAAGAAATTTAAGAACATTAATTCTTTGTTGAATAAAATTGCACTGTACTGGATCTTTTACAATGGCAATGCAATTTATTCCTTTTTGAAGGAAACATGCTAGTGCTGTACCTAATTATCAAGCACAAAAGAAATAATGAAGTAAATTAGTATAATGATTTATAAATTAAGAAAGCATATATTGAAAGTCATTTCCATATAATAAAACTTACATGAGCCACAAAAAAAATCCAGAACCCAATCTCCTTCATTTGAACATATGTCTATAGGATAGTTAATTAGTAACTGTGGTTTTTGATAAATGTTAACTATTTGTCCTTTTGCTTTTTTGTCTTCAGATGTTATTTTTATCACAACAACATCATAAGAAAGTACTTGGCTATGACTCTTTCCATATGCCCAATTAAAAATCATAGACATATAGCCATCATCTTTTGCCCAACTATCAATATGGATGAACTCACAATCATTTATAAATGATTGATTTTCACGTTAAGAAGATTTGACTCTTGCTTGTAACATGAAATAGTAAAAGTTCAATTAACTTCTACATAAATGAATTTTTTAACATTAATCAAATATACATTTTCAACATCTTACCATGTAAGTTGCATCCTTGAGTTTGTTTTCCCCTTCAAGTTTGACAATAACATTTTCAATTGTGTGTTTGAATGAAATGTCACAAATCTCCATAATGGTGATGATGTGACTTCTAGAAATCCTATAACCACTTTACTAAGAGCTTGATAAGTATAAGGGTCACTATCATAGTCAATGTTTGGGATATTGAAAGCATGGAGAATATCTAGTATTACTTGATAATGAATAGTGTCAAGCCCATTCCAAATGAAATGAGTAAGAGTTGGATCAATTTCAACATTCCTAAGACATTGCTTCTTCAGTCTTTCGATCTTAATTCTTTCCATAAAGGTTCTGAAACTATCTCATGCTCCATTTACATCCTTCCTCGTCTTTAATAAAATAAACAAATATATGTATAAGTTATAAAATGAAAATAGTATACAAATGAATAAAAATGAATGTATAAATCAGCATAGCTTTTTAAATGCAAGATAAAAAAAAATTAGTGTTGATGTAGAACTTGAATCTAGATAGTTGCATATAACATCATCCCTGCTATCTCCATTCAACAATTTAACCATTGTTCTTGTATTTTCATGTAAACTTGGTGAATACATTGATAAAGTAAAAAAAGTAATATAATGATGTTTATAACAAATACTACCAAGAACAATATGTTATATTTAAAAGAAAATTATAATATAGAAATAAGTAAAAATAATTTAAAAAACTTACTTTTGAAATTCCTCAGACATTTTCTCCAATGATAATTCCCCTGACCTCACACGAGATAATATTGCTTTAACAATTTTTTCATCCTTCACTCCTTGCAATGCTCTCCAAGGTGTGATAGTCATATCTTTTGGAAGTTGCCTTATTTTAGGACCTCATTTACTGTTGCTACATATCAATGGTTTAGACCTTTTGGCCTTCTTTTTTTAATGCCAGTGTTCTCCCACATGCTAAATATCTCATTAATCAATTCCCATATCTCTCTAGTTCTAAATTCCAACTCGAAAATGTTATCAATACCTCTGAATAAATCAGTATTTACTTTGCCACCTTTTGAATTGATTTTCTCCTCAATTTGATAGCCTATTTCCATACAACATTCCTTTCGGAAATCTACAGTAACATTTATCTTATCCCCACCACATTTTTCTTCAAATTCACTGTGAATAAATCTAACCCTTTGGATGAAAGTCATAGATATCCTATATTCATTATCTGAATTATGATTCCATGCCACTAACTTTTCTTATGTATCTAATAAACCAACATAAATGATGCATTTCATTATTTCAAAACGTGAGTTATTGGGATATTCCTCCATCAATTGTGTTTGAGCTTCTACTGAATGGCTCCCCCCAAGCACATAATAATTGTATTCGAAACATTTTAACTTATCAAATGCTTCTTTGTTGGGAACTTGAATTGGATCAACAAGAAGCACATAATTAACCACATGAGAATATGGATTGTACCTCATCAATGTCTTCAAGTTGTGAACATGCAGGTGGTGTGGCTTTCTGATTTGGTATACACATTGTCCTTCACTTGCCTTATAGATTTGTCTCCCATTAACCTGAAATGTATGACCACCCTCAATTAGGTTTCTCTTTGTCAAGTTCTGTCAAATGGCATTTTGTTTTGTTTTAATAATTCCATCCTCTAAATCAGCTCCTGGTATAATGATTTCTCTACTTTATTTTGAAGTTTCACTATGATCTTGACTGTTGGTAATGACTACTTGAGAATGTTCAACTTTACTTTTCTTCCTCATAACATTCTCATCATTAACTAGAACAGATTTATTCTTGGGCATTGTTACTTTTGGTCTTTTACGGCTCTTCTCCTTTCTAACATCAGTTCCACTAGAGGCATTTTTTCTAATCCTTTGGATGTAGTTTTGTAGCATCATGAATTACTACATTTTTCTTGTTTGCCATATCTTCTTCTAACATTGAGTAGAAACTGCTGACAAAATTCATAATATCATGCTCTATGAAATGAATGCCTCCCAACATAATTGAAACACTCTCAACAAAATTATGTCAAACAAAGTATCATATGTCAATGAAAACTAAGTTATAAAAATATAATGAGACAGTTACAATAATGAAAAACACAAATATAAACAACAATACTTTGTAGATACCTCGCTCGTGTCATACAATGAATATAATAATTGATATTTAATCATTTCATGGGACTTGGATGGTTTTGTAAGTATATAAATAACTTCATTCTCTGGTACTGAACACATGTCTATGACCTTTCCCAACACCTCATAAATTCCATTATCGTTAGGTACATCAGCATATAGATATATATGCACATCTTCGCTTTCTCTTCCTTTCACACACCATATATTTTCTGGAAGTTTCACTTCTTTTGATTTCTTCTAGTGTGAAATGGTCTTCTTATCATTTGAGGCACTTGAAAGATTTGTAGCTATCATCTCAGGTTTGGTTCGTTCAACAGGGCTTTTTGATGATCCATCTTTAACAGTCTTTGGTCTAGAAAGATTCACAGAAATATTCTTTAATGCAATTTTTCTGCAAAAAAAGACACATATAAATCAGTAAGTTACGAAAAAAAAAATAATAGCTTAAATTAACAAATAAAATGATAAATGATAATTAATTTGGTAAAAAATAACAATTTAAATAAAAATAAAAAATGTAAATTAAAAAATACAGCCCCCTGCCGCCCCACCTCGGAAATCGGCCCGTCGGACTCTGAGGAGAGCCAGGGGCCAGCCCCACTACCCCACCTCGATGGCCCAACACCCAGCCCCCCACCCTAACCCTAGCCACCCCGACGGCCCAAGGGTCGGCCAGGGTGATGGGCCAATGGGTCATTACGGTTGGGCGAGGGGCTAGGCATCGGGCCCCTGCCCCACCCCGGCGGCCCAACTCTCTGCTAGGGTGGTTGGACGATTCTAGGAATTGGTCTACTGGGGTGGGGCGGGGGCTGGAGGCCCAACTACCTGCTGCCTCGACTGGCCGTTGGGCCGTCGGGGTGGGGCAGGTGGCTAGGCAACTAACCCCCCCCAAAAGCCTGTTGGGCCACCGGGAGCATGATTGGGCCCACCACACCTACTGTGGACGTAGTGGGTAAATATGTATCAATGAAATTTTTAATCTAAAAAGAAAATTGTTAAACTTGTTTAATTTTAAAATTTTCACATGGGAAAAAAAGAAGCTAACCTTTCAAATGTGATAATCCTCTGTTTAATATGTTGTTGATAGCAATGTAGCTACTCCACAAATTCGCTCCATGTATTTTAATGAACCTCGAAAAACCTTGATGTGATGTGAGGAATAGCGATAATGAAATTTATTATATAGAGGAAATTACGGAATTGTTTTATCGTATGGTTAATGTCGGAGTAATTTGTTTTTATAAAAAATTTAACATGTAAATTTTGTTATGGCGATATAGGGAACTATGATAAAGCGAACATTACAGAATTGTTTTATAGTACGGTGAATGTGGGATTAATTTGTTTTAGAAGGTATAATAAAAATTAAAAAAACATTCAATTGTCTAGTAAATATTATATAGTTTAAGTAATAAATTAATTTAGGTAAAAGATTTGGTTTACAATTTTAATTATATTTTTTTATTAAAAATAATAATATAATAAATAATAATTAGTTAAAATTTTTCAATAAATTGTAGAAGAAAATTATGGAGAGAAACACATGAAACGAAATTTTTGGAGGGAAAAATTTTGGCAAAAATTTTTGGAGGGAAACTTTGGAGGGAAATTTTCATTCTTTAAGCTATATATTAGCAGTAGGAGTCTACATTTGTATCATTCAATCTCTTTTTTTTTAAGGAATGGATTCTTCTAATATTGAAGATTCGCTTTGTGAAGCATCAACATCTTTGTCGCGTAATAACTCTATTCATATTGATGAATATAACGAAAATTCTTCCACTATGAATAGAGAGTCAAATTTTTCACTTAGTCCTAATCCTAAGGACTATGAGAGCATCACTGATGAAATATGGGATGAATAATTTCAAATAAATAAAGAGTCATGGTTTCCACTTAGTCCTAATCCTATGGATTATGAGAGCAGCAATGATGAAGAGCATGATGAAGAATTTCAAAAGAATGGAGTGTCACGGTGTCCACTTAGTCTTAGTCCTATGGACTATGAGAGTAGCAGTGATGAAGAGCATGATGAAGAATTTCAAAAGAATGGAGTGTCATGGTGTCCACTTAGTCCTAATCCTATGGACTATGACAACAGCAGTGATGAAGAGCATGATGAATAATTTCAAAAGAATGGAGAGTCACGGTGTCCACTTAGTCCTAATCATATGGACTATGCCAGTAGCAGTGATGAAGTTCATGATGAAGAATTTCAAATGAATAGAGTGTCACAGTGTCCACTTAGTCCTAATCCTATGGACTATGAAAGAAGTAGTGATAAATAGCATGATGAATAATTTCAAAAGAATGAAGTGTCATGGTGTCCACTTAGTCCTACTTCTATGGACTATGAGAGCAGTAGTGATGAAGAATTTCAAATGAATCAAGTGTCACAGTGTCCATTTATTCCTAATCCTATGGACTATGAAAGAAGCAGTGATGAAGAACATGATGAAGAATTTCAAATGAATAGAGTGTCATGGTGTCCACTTAGTCCTATTCCTATGGACTATGAGAGCAGCGGTGATGAAGACCATGATGAAGATTTTCAAATAAATAAAGAGTCACAGTTTCCACTTAGTCCTAATCCTAAGTACTATGAGATCAATAGTGACGAAGAACAGGATGAAGCACTTAGTCCTGATCCTAAGGACTATGAGAATAACAGTGACAACGGGCAGGATGTAGAATTTTCAGTAAGTAAACAATCACATTTTCGACGTAGTCCTAATCCTATGGATTATGAGAGCAGCACTGATAATGCACATGATGAAGAATATTCAATAAACATCAAGTCAAATTTTCCATTTAGTCTTAATTCTAAGGACTATGATAGTAGCACTAAAGAAGGGGAACATGAAGAATATCCTCCAAGTTAGTATTTAAAAAGCATAGATGATCATAGTGAGGATAACATTCTTCAAAATGATGATGAAAATGCTTATACAAATGATGATCCAATGATGGAGATGTTGTCAGGAAATATTGTATTGAGGAGTAGGAGCAAAGATTTTCGTATCAATCTAATATGTTCTAGTTATACAAGGGGTAGAGCAGAATATCTGACAAGAAAAAGTTATATCAGCACTCTCATTTCAAGTGAATGTTGTCAAAAATATTGCTTGAAACATATGGATTTCAAGTTTGCATTAGAGAAAAGGAAGAGATATTTGTTAATGAATAAAAGCATGCAAAATTTATATTTAGTGGGGTGCATGCAATCTACATTATCAGGTTATGATTATCATATTGGGTCTTTATTTATCTGTAGAAAGGCTTTCTAAATGTTTCATTCAATGGGTAATTTTCGTATCTCAAGAATCCAAGAAAAATTGGAAAAAGATCCCACATTTTATTCAGAAGTACATCATAAACGACAGTTTGGGTCATTATCAAATGTTGCAATGTCATGGATGAAATATTTATTTTCAAATCATGGAGAGTGTATGCCAAATAGAGAGACAATACATATTCCAGATAATTTCTCAGGATGATAAATCTACAACTTATACAAAGAATATGCAAAAGGTGTTGAGGGACATGGTCGATTTATTACATATCAATATTTTGTGAAGGTATGGAAGAAAGATTTCAACAATGTTTGTATTCCTAAGAAGACAAGGATGGGGATTTGCAGTACATGTGCTTCTATTAAATAAAAAAAGGATAAATGTGAAAGGTCAGAAAGAGGTAAGCATTCATAACTTTAACTTTTAAAATTGTATAGTCATCAACTATGAAAAATTATTTCTTAATGATTTTCTTTTATGTTGTGTAGATTTCATTGTCAAAGGACTTCAGGAGCATTGCGAACAACAAACAAGTGAAAGGAAAAACTTGTACAGGCATCAAAAGAAGTGCTATGATAATACGAATAAATATTTGGGTTTAATAGTTGATGGTATGGACTATTAAAACACTTTTACCACATTTTGTTGGCACACCCAAAAATTTACAGGAGGAAAATTTTATTCAGTATCACTTGGTTGGTTGTATGGTCTTCAATGGGAAAATGTTGCCAAGGGTGTACTTCACAACTCCAAATATTCGTAATGATGCAAATATGACAATAATCATAATTCATGATGTGCTTTCTCAATGGTCTAGTAATCTTCCTTAAGTTGTGTATCTACAATTGGACAACACTTGTTGTGAAAACAAAAATTCGATTGTTTTTGGATATCTAAACATGCTTGTTGAATTGAGAATTTTTCAGAAGGTAAATGTTGGTTTCCTTCTTATTGGGCACACTCGTGACCATATTGATCAGATGTTCAGTCTTTTTTCAGTCACATTGAGGAGGAAGGAAGTTGGGAGCTTGTCATCATTAATTTATTAAGAAATCATAGATGCCAGATACTACTTTTGATGTGTTGGAAGAAACTATTGACATGCGAAGGATTATTCTGGGATCGCATGGTGAGGAGAAATGCATTGAACAAATTAATTACATTAGCTTCCAACATCAATTTCATATCAAAAAATTGATGGGAAAACACTAATATGGAGCAAGAAGTATTCAGCTACTGTAAAATGGGCACCGTCATCAGGTTTGGAATGTCTGAAGTTTAGTCCAGATCATCCAATATTTGCATCAAATATATTGTTATTACAATCAGTTGCTAAAGTTAATAATGCATGCAGATAGAATATAGATATAAATTATTTTGATTGCCTAAAACAAATTAAAAAATGTATTAGATATACATATGTGTACTTTGATATTATTGATTCAGTTTGGTGGGAGTCCTTTTTCAATAATCAAAGTGATATCATTTCAAGAACAACAAATGAAGATATACCTTTGAAAAATCCATTTATTTGGCCATAAAATGTGTCAAATGAACATGAGGTAAGAAACATTGTTGAACAACAACAATCTCAAGGATTACTATTTCTTCATAGGCAGAGGAAAGAGAGATGTATATTGGTTCCAGAAGATCTCGTGCACAACATGAAGCCATGGAAGACCTTTACAGGGGTTCAGTACATGATATTAAGGAGGGTTGCATGATCACAGTGCTAGAAGATGGAGATCCTAATGGCTATCCGTTATAGGTTGCTAAGGTTAAAAAGATCATTACAGAAAATGAAGATGTTATAGGTGTTTAAGTACATTGGTATGCCACAAATACACACCCATTCAATGGTGTGTATAAGCCAGAGATGGTAATTGATAAAAAAAATTGCAGAAAGATAAAAAGAAAGGGTACAAATATAAATCATCGCCACACAGACCTCTTAAAATTGGAGGATGTTGACATACATGTTTATGACTTCAATTTAATAAAGGGAGGAAATCTTCGCTTCAAGATGATAGAGATTCTGAAAAGGTTGTTACCAGAAGGAACAATGTTGAGATGGGAGTCTGCTAAAACTAGTTGTAGATCCAGAAGAATTTTGGAACCTGAAATGGTGGGCATGCATGTGGACTTAGATGGGACACTAGTTGATGAAAGAGAAGAATATGGAACATATTCATCTGCATCCAATCATTCATCTGAAGATATGAATTCTGATGGTGTGCAAGAAAATATGAGTGATTTTGAATAATTGTCTAAGACAATTTATATAACTTATATTTGCATCATATCTTGAAATAAAAATTTTGGTTTCCATGTGGTGTTAAATCAGAGTTATGAGTCATTTTTATGTTGTTGGATTATATGTTTTAATTATGATGATTTTTATTGTTTAGAATATATAAAATGCAATAATAACTTAGAGATTGTTGGAAATACTGGGGGGGGTGAATCAGTATTTCATTTTCAACTATTATTTTACCAGTTAAAACATTTATATTCATAACACAAGATGAACAACAAGTACCAATGATTTTATTAATATAATCTTTGCAATAAAATAGATACAATATATAAGTGGTTGCAATTAGTTCCCAAGCACCAACTTGGACTTTTGTGAGGCTCCAACCTACATAGCTCCAACTCTGTTTCGCCCAGGCAACAATCTTGGACTTAGGATCACCAATTCCCAAGGACTTCAATCCTTCCAGTTCCTAAGACACCAATCCCAAGGACACCTATCCTTCCTACTTCTAAGGAACCAATCCCAAGGACTCCAATCCTTCTTACTTCTAAGGCATCAACCACAAGGACTCCAATCCTTCTTACTTCTGAGGCACCAACCCCAAGGGTTCCAACCCAATCTTGTCAACGCATGTTTTATAGTAATGTTCTACTTTCTGAACTCTTCTTTAATGAGTTATGTTTGTTTACAGCTTCACTGTAGTCTCCATGCTACAACATCAATGACAACCAGTCTTCTTATGAAGGAGTCTTTACAACTCTTCATACTGTCCCCAAAGAGTCTCCAATAGATGACCTCTGATAATGTCTCCACAAAACTTTAGTGAGTCTACTATTAGCTGCATTAAGCTCTATATAAGAACCACCTTACTTTTCAAGCATATTTTCTCATTGTCACAGTGAATACTTCAACATGACTGCTTCCTTGCTGACTACTTCTGCCCTTCACCTGTCTCCTATCCTGTTGGTCCTTCGACCATTTTTTTGTTCCGATGGAACCCTGTTGCTGCCTCTATTTCCTCCAGCTGTTTTAACAACATTCAACACCACTTTTTCTTTGTTTTTGTATCTTCCTGATGCCTCTGATCGTCGATTTCCTCTTTTCCTCTAGCTCTTTGGCTTCCTCCTCGGCCGCTGTAGTTTCCTCTGCCTTGCTTGATCCTTCGACTTCCCTCCTTGGGCGTTGTAGTTTCCTCTGCCTATCCAGATTAGCCACTACTTCACGGACATGTTAATACAGAAGAGTAGGTCGTATTACAAAGGAAATGATGCTTATTAACCGATATCAGAGGGAACCCTTTTTTCTTTAATACCATTCATACACAGGACTTTATTGTTTAACGGACATTAAATGTCCCAATCGCAATCGTAATCAGCTTTCGTTCAGGCCTCTTGAACTATCGGGAGAGTTTCTTATGCATTTTGCCTTCAAACCCTAAGCAACACAAATACTGAAATACACAGGAAATATATGAAAATCCGACCGAAACTCTAAAGGGCGGACTTCAAATTTATTATGCCCACATTTATAACTTTATTGGGTCCACTACATATATCGCAATCGATAGTCGTAGCTTCCTGATGGCCAATGGTTGATTCACTTGTGGATGCGATATAACATTAAGCCAAATTGTAATGTTGCATTTGGTCTGCAACATATATCACAATCGACACTTTTAGGGGTGACACCCCTTTGTATTATTGTGATGGGCAGATGTGATATATCATTAAACCATTGCATAATGTTGTAGCGGGTCCACACATATCGCATTTATATGAGATATATATATATATATATTGCAAATTTGCATGATTTAACATGGCAAGACTTAAAGGCCCGCATATATGAAATACGCTTAAAACCCGCTTTGAATCACTTACCAGACTTCACCTGTTTATACACTTGGACATATATGTCGTCAGGTCCGCACATATATATCGCAATTGGGGGTTTTGAGTAGTGGCACATAACCGAACCGCCGATTCCAATATCGTCAATCTCTACATATTTCTCCGCTCCGATAGAATATTCCTTTATATGTACATGTTTTTTCCTCTCATAGTGTATATAGCCTATATATATGTGTTTGCACCTTCGATAGTGTATTTGCTTGCATATACACTATATTGTTCCCGATAGCTCCCGATAGTGTATTCTTTGGAATTATTTGCCATACTTTGCTCCGATAGTGTATTTCGCATATACATATATTATATATAGCTCTGCTCCTTTTAACTCTTTCGCATATATGTATTCCGCTCTTCTTTGGCTGGCATACATTATTCTTGATAAGACTCTTTGGCATGTATTACTCTCGATAAGACTCCTCCTATGCTCTCTGATAGCTCTGTTTTTATCTTTGCTCCTCTGATAGCTCTGTTTTCTCCTCCAATATGTTCTTCTTTGGCATATATATATGACATCTATATATGGCTTCTCCTATAGCTCCGATAGCTCTATTTTGCCTCCTCTAGCATGTTAACTCCTCTTTTGATGACTTCTTCCTCTTGGTTCTTCTTGGGCATGTATTACATGAAATGTTGCTCTGACGTGGCTCTGTTTTTCCTCCTTTCGCATGTTAACTCCTCTTTTGATGACTTCTTCCTCTTGGTTATTCTTGGGCATGTATTACATGCAATGCTCCTTTGATGTGGCTCCTCATGCTCCAATGTATTCCTTTGGCTTTGCAATGTCTTTCAATGATGTCGTCTAATATTCTGCAATACTCTTAAGCATAAGTGATGGCTTTGATATGCCTCCTTTGTTAACTCCTCTGTTAACACACTCTTGCTTATGACTTGGCTATCCTGATGGCCTTGCCCCTGTCTCTTCATGGATCTGTTCTGCTTCCCCTTCATGGATCATTTAGTATCTAGAATATTTCCATATCGACATCAATGACAACCTAGGTCAACAATCTCCCCCTTTTTTATTGATGGAAATATTCTTCTTCTCTCCCCCTTTGACATCAATGGCAAAGGAGTGCTCTAGGACTCCCCCTATCAAACTACTTCTGTTCTTCATAAGTAGTAGGTCTTCATGGGTCTAGGACTCCCCCTGTCATACTGCTCTTGTTTTTACTCAAGATAGAAGGATTGATGCTTTATCATCAATTAGCACATTATTCCCTCTTCATGTCTCAGAGAACTACTTTATCATGGGTTCAACAATGCTTAAAGATGCTCTACTTCAATGGTTTCAATCAGATTGCAAATAGCCATACACCAAGTGTCCAAGTCCAGGTTTTTATGCTTCAATCCATGTTGTTATCTCCATAGTCAAAATTGAGATGCCTTCATAGGTCGAATCAAGAGAAAATGCCACTGAAATTTTCTTTCTTTCCATCTTTCTTCATATTCGAGTTCCTCTGTGTTTCTGTGCTTCTCCTTAATTCATTTGCCATCTAGTATTCAACATCATTGCATTTGGATGAAATGGTGGAGGTTGGAGCCTCACTGTTACTATATTTTCTAAGTGACTAGTATTAGCTTAAGTTATATTTGACTACATGACATTCTCCTTTCTGTGAGCCATATTTTCCTTGTGTTCTTGTACATATCTCAGCAAGTTATTTCCCTAGAAGATTTAGATATCCAATCTGTAACTGTCTTTTAAATTCATTTTCTTGATTTGCATCTTCTTGCAATGCTTCAGTTTTGTTATATGCTACCATCTGCTCTTACTTCAAACTCCATTCCAGATGTATCTGTTTGTTTGAAGATTGCCTCTATTAGCGTCCATAATTTATCTGTTCTCACATTGAGTCCTTGAGTCAAGACATTTAGCATTTGTAATATCAGCACCATAGTTATTTGCCCTATTTCTCTAGCATTAGATGACTTTCTCTATTGCTCCAAATACTACTTAGTGATTAACTGGAAAGCATCTTTAACAATAGTCCAAAGAATGGTTACAGATCATGTTCTTCAATGGAGTACCCCTGACAAATGATCTTTATCAAAGAATGACTGTTAATATAGCTCAACAAGGATTCCATAGGGACCCTTTCACTAATAGCTTCTGCAATAATGATCAAGAATCATAGGCTTCCCCTAACTATATGCATCATCTCTTTTTGGCAGAGTCTTCCCATCAAAATGCTTAGATTGTCCAAATTCAGGCCAATGACATATGCTGTTGGCTGGAGAGTTCAAGGGAATTTCGGATTGTATTTGATTCCTTCTCCATACTTGTGTAACTTTCTTCTTTTGCATGGTTCTAGCTTGTGTAAGAGCCCAAGTTAAGTTACAATCACATGCCATATGACCAATGTTATGAAACTTGAAGCATTCTACATTGTTCATGAATAAGAATTTATGATTTCTTCCTGCAAAATTGTTTCTTGAAGATTGTTGAGGACTATAATATCTATCTCTATGATATGCTTTACAGTGTTTTGCCATGTGACCAAAGTTTGTACAAGAATAACAATAACCAAAAAATGAACTTTGGTACCTGGGATATGGAGATTTCTTTGATGTACTTCTGAAGCCTTTCTACCTTAAGATCCTTTGATGATAACCATTGCCTCTCGCATCTTTGACATCATCTACATTTCCTCTTGGAGTAGGATTTCTTCTATTGTAGCATTGATTTTTCTCCTTGCCTTTGTTGGAACTGGGAGCATCACCATTCTTTCTGGCTTCTTCACATCCTTTTTATTTGAAGCATTTTCATTCTTGTTTGAGGATTCACCTGCATACCCGAGACCTGATTTATCAAATGGACATCTGTGATAGCTGAGCATGTCATCCAAGGCCTGAGAGCTCTTCAAGATTGTGTTCATCCCTTCAACCTTTTTTCTCAGGAAGACAATATCTTCTTCTAATCTTTCACACTCATTATTCTTCTTAGCAAGTTGTTTCTTAGTTTCTTCCTTGATACGAGTAGCTTCATCTGCTTCTATTTTAAGGGAGATGATATCTGACTTCATTTTGAAGGTTTCTTCATTCTTTGCTTGACTACTCTCCATTTCTTCCTTGATCCTTGTAGCTTTACATGTTTCAGCCTTGAGAAGCTTGATGTTAGATTTTAATTTGAAGATTCCTTCATCCTTTGCTTTTAGTTGACAAATCATGGTGTTTCTTTCCTTTCCTGCTTCATCAACCTGTCCTTCTATGACTTCCAATGCTTCCATGGTCTTTTCAGCTCCTTGTGCTTGTTTCCTTGCTTCTTGTAGTTGAGATTTGAGAGAGGAAACCTCTACCTTGTACTGACCAATATCTTCTTCAAGTTTGTTAAAGCTCTTGTGCCTTTGTTCAAGTTGACTTGACAAGGTAACTTCCCATTTCATTGATTTATCCAATTGATACGTCATGGATATGACTTCTTCATGATGCTTTCTTTTGTTTTGATGAAATTCCTTGTTAAGCTTAGCAAGCTCTTCATCCTTTTCTTGTACTTGAAGCTTGACAAGATCAATTGTATCCCTTGTTTGATATTGGTCACCAGCTAGTGCTATCTTATTAAGTTCCTCATTTTCCTTTTTCAAATTGTTAATCTCTTCCATGGCAGCCATAAGTTGAGCGAGGAGATCTTCTACAAAATCTGTTTCATTCTCTTCATCTTCTAGGCCTACTTTGGCCTTGATGTCATCATTCTCATTTTTAGCTTCTACGATGGGTTCTGGATTTCCTTCTTGATTTCCATCATCTTCTTGACTGATGGTCATGGTCAATGCTCCTTTTGAGTGAAGGTCATGAAGTTTTTCCCATATACCCTTTGTTAATGAATATTTTCCTAGATTGTTCTTTATAGAATCAGGTAGTCCATAAGATTGCCTTCATTTCTTTTGCATTGTAGTCCTTGGATTCTCCATCCATCCGGCTATCATCAATCACTGATTTCCAGATTTCAATGCCTTGAGTCTGTAAGAAATTCCTCATTCTTGTTTCCCATTTATCAAAGTTCCCATTGAACCATTGAGCCTCCTCAAATTTATTGTCTTGTTTTAGTAATAGAGGGAGAAAAATCCTTGGGAGGATTGGCAACTTTCTTCCTTGACTTTGCCATTTGTGTTCTAAAGATCAACCTTCAAGTTGTTAGGCTTTGAATGAAGGTACTGGCTTTGATACCAATTGTTGGAAATATTGAGAGGGGGCGTGAATCAATATTTCATTTTCAACTATTATTTTACCAATTAAAACATTTATATTCAAAACACAAGATGAACAACAAGTATCAATGCTTTTATTAATATAATATTTGCAATAAAATAGATACTATATATAAGTGGTTGCAATCAGTTCCCAAGCACCAACTTGGACTTTTGTGAGGCTCCAACCTCTAGAGATCCAACTTTGTTTCGCCAAGGCAAAAATCTTGGACTTAGGAGCACCAACACCCAAGGAATTCAATCCTTCCAGTTCTTGAGACACCAGTCCCAAGGACACCTATCCTTCCCACTATCGACATGGTGAATTTTCGCTATGCCAACAAGAGGAACTAACCCGATCGCAAGCCCCAATTAGACCTACTCTTGTTTGGAATGGTTGGTTCCAATGGGTTTTAAGGGACCCCATAAACTGTTAAATGAGTTTAAATATGGCATCTAAGAATAAGGCTTCAATTAAATCAACAAAATTAAAATAGCTAATCATTATGTATTAAATCCTATCTACACTTCTTCTAACTACTCTAGTATATGTCCTAACTATCTAAATCTATCCTACAGGAGCATGACAAAGAGAAGTTAAACATCAGATATGAATCCCAAGTCTAAGTGAATCAATTGCTGGTTCACATAAGAATAAGGTTACCTCAATTCTAAATTGCAATTAAATCACTCATACAGGGATACACATTCCTTTTATGGAATTAAAGCTTGCAATTGATGTTTAACATAGTTTCAAGTTAGGAACTGCTCATGGATTAACTATGCTGAAGAATCACATTCAAACAACCAAAGCTAATCATAAACTGTAAGTCATCAATGGGCACAAACACAAATCACATTCATATTTATGCTCACAACAACATCCTAATTCTTAATATATAAAGAAGAGGAAAATCAATCTGAGAAAAGGCTCCTTCTCTGACCCAAACAATCTTCCTTACTCACAATAAACAAAAATTTTTCTTCCAAATGAAAAATCCCTTATCTCCTATCCAGAGGTAATACTTATACAACTCAAAATGACCCCCCCTACTACCTTTTCACCTCCTTTATTTACATTACACAGATCCGAACATACAGAGGAGAACGGTCCATGAGGATATTGACATGTCGAAGTCATATTTACTGGAGTGTTCTACTTCCCAGGAGAGGGACAAAACATGATTGCGTATCATTTCGTTGCACTTGTGTGGGATGGCTATTATTCCATGTCATTTCTTGAAGGAAACGAAAGATGTTACGCTCATCACCCCACATCTGGCATGCCTTGAGGTTCATCTGGAGGGAGTGACATCTTAGTGTATCATTGTTGTGATTCCCTTTCGACACAAAGCGTGCCTCCATTATGCATTGTGGCGGTTCATCCCCCTTTTTGCAGACTACGCTTTTGCAATATCGACATTGGGGGTGCAGAGGTGTCATCTTGACATACATCACCTTTATCTTCTACTGGATCCACTTGAATTCGCCTACAGAGATAATTCATATTAGCAGTGATTATGAAGTATGATAAACGCCCAATAACAACTCTCATCATCATTAAAACTTTAAATGATAAGGCGCAATGCAATCAAAAGAGTGAGTGTGAAAGAATCGTCTCCTGGCTTAGCCAATGTCATGTTGTGATTGAGTCACAATTGCACATCTTAATGGGAAATCATGTGCCATATCACCCCTGCCAGATTTCCTTCGAGAACCCAGATCATGACATTTCATAGAAAACACGAGAATACATGGAAAATACCGCATTTGACCACAAGGCTGGATTTCAAAATTTATAAGCCCGGACGCATAGTATCGACGGATCTGCTTCATCGAATTGGACCTTATGCATAAGCGCTAGACCTTGCCGATAGCAATTTAGTGATGGGGAGGCGGACCTGATAATATATATTTTTTGTTTGATAATATCGGTGGGTCTGCCAAATCGCATATCGTAATGTGCACAAGCCTAGGACTTCACCAATTTCGATATGTGATTCGGTCGGACCCGATATATATATAGGCTATATTTAATAACGCGACGGGTCCGCCATATCTCCAGGCACATTGTGCATAAGGCTTGGGCTTACACTGATATGCGATATGTGATGGGTTTTCGGACCTGACATATATGTATATTGTGGTTTATAATGCCATCGGGTCCGGTGCCTTATGGCATGCGTTATGTGCCAAGATTGAGTACGATAAGTGAAAGAGGGATGGTTTATATATGTTTGTGACGTCTTTCATTGCAAAGAGTTAAAATGGAAATGAGGCGCGATAGAAGGTTTTGTGTCTTAAGTATACAAATGACTATAGTGAGGGTGGGGGTGATTATGTGTGCGGGCATAAATATACTATGGATGCTTATGAGGATTTGAGAAGTCCTGACGAAGGGAATGAATGCAGGGCTAGGCTGGGTCATGAATGAAACATGCAACAAAGAGTTATTCAATGGCTTAGCCATCAGGCATTGAAAATTTGACTCGGCAAAGAGTTAACATCCATGTGATGAAACAGATCATTCTGAAAGATGAAAGATCAAACTTATAGGGGACCCATTGAAAATTTGCTATCAGAGCATATTTTTATAGGATGGTAGTTGTGGCCACAACAAATGGCAAACCGTTGGGCGAACCAGATATTTATGTTTCCAAATAGTCCTCAGATCAATAAAACATCAAGGTGTTAAGATAAACTTGAAATACAAAATATATAGATGGACAAGCATGGGTTCCACCTCAACATCAGTTTCTTCAGGTGGGATAGAGACAAATAGCTTCTACTTACTGATAGGATTTTGATAGTCATTCTCCAATGGCAGTGTTGTGGGATTTATTAACCTTCCTTTACCTATTTCCTACTTTCAAAAATCCTTTTGGGGCCATCACTAGTCTATCGATACCTATTTAGGTGTGTACCTCAACGCTTTATTGTTCATCAAATTTGATGTACATATGTTTTTCTGCACTTTACATGAGAATTTCAGTGCTATATTTTCATATGATTGAATGGGGCTCAATCATGGATCATGACATATTCTTAAACTACTTAAGTAAGGTTGGGCTTGTTGTATCAACCGGTACTTTGAGCCCAGCAAAAATCCTTACTCTAACCAGCTTCCCAAACAACATGTCCTACCAAATTGGCACAAGGACTTGACATTTCATTTTCTTTTAAATAAGTCCTACTAGTTTCAGGAATAAGGACTAGAGCACAATTAGATCTACGATAGGGTATATGACAGTGAGATCAGCCCATGAAAGGAGGTTTACTTGTAGATAATAGGTATTGAAAAATTTAGTGTGGTGTATAAGACCACTGGAGAATGATTGTAAACCTTATAGGCAAGTATAGGCTAGGTCTGAGTGAGATTACTTAGGATGCAGCGTTCCTCCATGCCATTCCAACTGTAGTTACACATTTTTTTGTTTTATAAAGATGCCCCTACATGCTCCAGATATCCAAGTTATCAACAGATCTCACATAGTTCTCAATAGATGCCAATGAGGGGTTTCAGTTTGCATTCTACCGCTGATTTTCCAGTTCTCATGGGCTTATTGAAAATTTGTTTGATTTCCAAGGTAATGATGGATTTAGGGACAACAGAATTATCAGCAGGTTAATGAGGAAGGGAAAGGATGAAAGTGGTGAATGAGAGAAAATCTGAAAGGTAGAATGATACTGGAAGACCAAAATCAGCTAGCTGAAAGGAATGCAATTCAACAGAAGGAAAATAAAATTTGTAGGAAACAAAAGAAAAAGACAAAAATGCAACTACACTAACAACAAAATAAGATGAATTCCAACCTAATCAGGAAGTAACCACCATGTGGTGGCTACTGGAAGTATCTCTTAAGATGATGGCCATTAACAGGTAGTTTCTCAGTATCTCCCTATAGAATTTTCAATCTATAAGTTCCCTGGCCAATTTTTTCTTCAACTTGGAGCGTGCCTAGCCATAAATGTTAGAATTTCGTGTGCCCACCATTTGGGGTGACACTATCGGACCAAGGGACATTTATTAGAGCATTGTGCCAATTCCCCTGGTTGTCGGTCATAAATGCGCAGCTCATGTGGATGAAATTTTTATTTGATGATTCTGCAACTCTATTTCCCTGGGGGTAATAGCTCATGCATATCTTAAGCGAATCGAGTTATCGATAGCGAATTCAATTAGCTTTAGTGATGAAAAATAGGAATCATTATTAAACATGAGAGCGTTAGGGATGCCAAACCTGTTGACAATGGATTTCCCAATGAAAGATATTAACTCGTTTTTACTCTCACTCATAAGCTAGTCATGCTCCCTTTCAACAACGAGTTCATTTCTGAATGCCTTCTCGCAATGCAGGAGCTCAAGGATCTGCTTGTCACCTTTCAATTCATGCCAATTTGAGATGTTATCAGGTATGAATGGCCTAAAAATCAATTCAACATAATATTTGTTATTTTTTAAGCTAAGATCAGTCAAAGGTTTTGCATCCAAACCAGTCATCAGATCCGCATCTTGGTTTTGCCATCGAGGTATGTGTATGATATTATAAGAATCAAAACTATTAATTAAACTCCATACCTCATGTTGGTATCTTTCCAAGTATGGTGAATTGTAATGTATTCTTTACCTCGCTTGGTCCACAATTATCTATGAGTCATCAGAAGCTTTGATATTTCTCACCTTCATATCAAGGCCCCTTTTCAAGCCCTCTAGCAAGCCTCTATATTCTTCCATGTTAATGGTGCATGCGGATTCCAATTGACTGGCCATCAAATGTTGGTTCCCTTATGGGTCAATAAGAATGCTTCCAGCACCTGCACCTTCAAGGCAGTTAGAACCATTAAAATAAAGTGTCCAAACATTAGAGTATAATGTTACATTAACTAAATTTCTTCCCACGAGACTAGTTTTATCATCTCCTATATTATAGGGTGGTTTTTCAGTTGGACTACGGGGGAGAGATTCCAACCATGTGTTTATTGCAGTTCCTTCACTTCTTTCAGCATGGAATTTCCCAAAACAGATTTCTGTGGCACAAACATTGAAACAGTAATTCCCAAGGATAGAGTTGGTAAACATTACAAGTTCATTGGGACCATTTAGCTCTGTCACCACATACTTCATGTATCTTTCACGATCAACTCTCAACATATCACCCTTCCCTTTCTGAGGTAGCAAGAGATGGGACCAATCAGTTGAGAAATATACATTCAATTTTGCTAACCAATCCCTACTAAGCAGCATTCCATAAGCCTCGGGTATATCGACTACCACTATATCAACAATTTGTGTCTATTGTGGTTTAGCATCCATCCGAATCAACACATCTTTCATTTTTGCAATCACATTCACATTTGTCTTGTCTAATTGCATAATTCAAGTCCCAATTTTCTCCGGTATAGCATGCAGTCTTTTGACAACAACATAAGGCATCACAGTGGACGAGGCATCGAAATCTACCAAGCAATTGTGTACGTTCATGTTGAGGATTTCAAATGTGATAAGGAAAGCTGGAGTCATGGATTTTGATATTCTCCCTATCATGGTTGCACTGACATCTTGGGGTTTTCGATTCATTTTGGACAGAGTGGCTTCCATAGTTGATGGAATTTGGGCTACAATGGAGGTGCTGACAGGTTTGGACACTAACTTCTTGGTTTGGCTACTTGGGATGGTGGGAGTTTTGGAATTTTTCTCATTCATAGCTTTCAAGAGCAAATCTCTTTGCTGCGTTAATTTCAGCAAATCAAAGTATGTGATATTAGCCCTAGATTTCTTAAGATCATCCACAATGTTGTAGTCAATGTTATAAACAGGATAGGGCAAAATAAACATACCAGTTTTTCCATTCTTAGGTGGGAGTTTACCATCTTGACTAGCCTTCGTTGCAGTGGAAGATGCATTTTCTTTCTCTGGGTGGTTTGCAACAGGGGTATTCTTGGATTGACTGTTGTGTCTACTCTTCTCAACAGGAACTTTGGGAGCAGGTGTCTTCACAGGGCAGACATATTTGTTGGTCTGATCTACAGGCTTCATCACACCTACAAGTGGCCCTTTGCTTCGTGTGTGTATTTCTGCCATACTATCTCCTTGGTCATCATCGTTCTCACTTGTATAGAAATCCCATAGTACGTTGATTTGGGAATATTCTTCCAAGGGCTCTTCTACTTGATATTCTTCCTCATATTCTTATTATGGCTCTAGCTCCACTATAGGTTCTTCTTAGTTGAGGAGCAATCCGATAAGAGCCAGCTCTTTTGTGTTTAAATTCCCTTCATTGGGTGAAGTAGGCAGGGCAAGTTGACCTTGACAACCTTCTGCTTTCTTATTATAGAAAGGCTTGAATGGATTTCTGTTGTTATAGTCTCCTCCACTGCCACTAGTACTCTCTCCATGAGTCCTTTTCATATCTATGACTGTGTTTGTTAGTTTATTAATGATTCGATGCAAACCTTGCACATCCGTGGTATCATTTTCTTTGGTTTCAGCCCCCTTGTTATCACTCCCATTATTCTTCTTGGATGCCTGAGAGGCTTTCTTCTCTCCGGTTGTAGGGTGGCATGCTGTGAGATTGAGCATTTCATTCTCGACCTTTACTGCTTTATCAATAGCACCTTGTAAGGTTCGAGCGTTACTCCTCTTGACCCACATCGTAGTAGGGACAGGGAGAGCGGTGATGTAGAATTCCATGAGCACCTCCTCAGTAGGTCTAGTGGTGGCTGGGATTCTGTTGAACAAGGTGTCGAACCAGATGTTAAAATCCCTAACCTTTTCTTTGGTTTCCACTTTCAAAAGGGATTGTTCTAGGACTAAGGCAGCATGGGTTTTTCATTGCCATACTTGTCCAAAAAGGCCTGTTGAAAGGTATCCCACGAATTGATTGATCCAGTTCTCAAGCTAAAGTACCATGTGGAAGTTGCACTAGTCAGGGTAAAAGGGAATAGGCGACAGACTATATCTTCATCAGCTACCCCCAACATGCACACGACTAGGAAGAATGAATTGATATGGTTTTCATCGGTGTCTCCTCACTCAAGGTCGAATTTAGGCAGTATCTTTTCTACATTCTTGGGTAAGGGATGCTGCTGCCCAGGTATCGCCATGGCATCCTGAGCGAGCCAGGAAGGCAATGCTCCCGGAGGAGGTGGGAGTTGGATTGCTCCCGGTGGAGGAACATTAGCCATATTGAGGATAGGGATGTTCTGGTTGAGGGCTTCTTCATTAGGATTTTCAAAATCAGGCCAGGGATTGCCTTTAGAAGGGGAATCCTTAGGAATTTCTTCCCAAGGAGAGTCGATACTCTGTAAAGAATCAAGCACAATATCTTCAAGATAAGGGGCTGCAGATGTCTTTTCGTTTATGTGATAGACTCTTGACTTTGTTTTTGTTGTCAGAGGTAAAGACTGAAAGATAGGGAGCTGTGATAGGGAATGAGCATAAGCCCGGGTAAGTCTTTTGACTGATTGTTCCTAGGTGACAGGGTACTCCCACAGTGTCTCTTCTTCGAAGTGAGGCTTCTCCAAATGAGAGGAAGGATCTTTTCGACCTTCACAATCCATGCATTAATCCTTTTGAATCCATGTGTGGCACTTATAAATGAATTCTTGAAAAGTTGTGGACGACGGTTCAAGCCCTCCTTCTAGCGTGAATTTGTCGACATGGAAAATTTTCATTATACCAACAAGGGGAACTAACCCGATTGCAAGTCCCAATTAGACTTTCTTTTGTTTGGAATGGCTAGTTCCAACGGGTTTTAAGGGACCCCGTAAACTATTAAATGAGTTGAAAGATGGCTTCTGAGAAGAAGGTTTCAATTAAATCAACAAAATTAAAACAACTAACCACTATATATTAAGTTCTATCTACACTTCTTCTAACTACTCTAGTCTATGTCCTAACTATCCTAATCTATCCTGCAGGAGAATGACAAAGAGAAGTTAAACATCATATATGAATCCCAAGTCTAAATGAATCAATTACTAGTTCACATAAGAACAAGGTTGCCTCAATTCTAAATTGCAATCGAATCACTCATACAGGAATACACATTCCTTTTATGGAATTAAAGCTTACAACTGATGTTTAACATAGTTTCAAGTTAAGGACTGCTCATCAATTAACTATGTTGAAGAATCACATTCAAACAACCAAAGCTAATCATAAACTATAAGTCATCAATGGGCACAAACACAAATCACATTCATATTATGCTCACAACAACATCCTGATTCTTAACATATAAAGAAGAGGAAAATCAATCTGAGAAAAGGCTCCTTCTCTGACCCAAACAATCTTCCTTACTCACAATAAACAAAAGTTATTCTGGCAAACAAAAAATCCTTTATCTCCTATCTGGAGGTAATACTTATACAACTCAAAATGACCCTCCCCCTATTGCCTTTTCACCTCCTTTCTTTACATTACACAGATCTGAACATACAGAGGAGAATGGTCCATGAGGTTGTTGACACATCAAAGTCATATTTGTTAGAGCATTCTACTTCCTAGGAGAGGGACAGAGAATGACTATGTATCATTTCATTTCACTTGTGTGGGATGGCTATCATTCCATGTCATTTCTTGAAGGAAACTGAAGATGTCACACTCATCATCCCACATCTGGCATGCCTTAAGGTTCATTTGGAGGGAGTGACATCTTGGTGGATCAGTGTTGTTCTTCCCTTTTGACACAACGCGTGCCTCTATTATGCATTGTGGTGGTTCATCCCCCTTTCTGTAGACTACGCTTTTGCAGTATCGACACTGGGGGTGCAAAGGTGTCAACTTGACATACATCACCTTTATCTACTACTGGATCCACTTGAATTCGCCTGCAGAGATAATTCATATTAGCAGTGATTATGAAATATGATAAAATGCCCAAGAACAGCTCTCGTCATCATTGAAACTTTAAATGATAAGGTGCAATGCAATAAAAATGAGCGAGTGTGAAAGAATCGACCCCTGGCTTAGCCAACGTCATGTTTCGACTGATTTGCAATCACACATCTCAACGGGTAAACATGTGCCATATCACCCTTGTCGGATTTCCTTCGAGAACCCGGATCATGACATTCATAGAAAACACGGGAATACATGAAAAAGACCGCATTTGACCATAAGGCCGGATTTCAAAATTTATAAGCCCGGATTCATAGTATCAGTGGGTCCACTTCATCGAATTGGACCTAGACCTCGCCGATAGCGATTTAGCGATGGGGAGGCGGACCCGATAATATATATTTATATTTGATAAGATCGGAAGATCTACCAAATCGCATATCGCAATGTGCGTAGGCCTAGGACTCCACCAATTGCGATATGTGATTTGGCTAGACCCAATATATATATATAGGCTATATTTAATAATGTGGCAAGTTCGCCATATCATTGGGCACATTGTGCATAAGGCCCGGGCTTACGCCGATATGCGATATGCGATATGGCCCTGGACCCACATATGTATGTAGTATGGTTAAAAGTGTGATCGGGTCCGTAGCATAGTGGCGCACCTTATATGTATAAGCCTTAGACCTAGGCCAATTGTGATATGCGACGGAGTTTCGGACCCAACATATATGTATATTATGGTTTATGTCGTCGGGTCCGGTGCCTTATGGCATGCATTATGTGCCAAGATTGAGTACGATAAGTGAAAGGGATGGTTTATGCATGTTTATGAAGTCTTTCATTGCAAAGAGTTAAAGTGGAAATGAGGCGCGATAGAAGGTTTTGTGTCTTAAGTACACAAATGACTATAGTGAGGGTGGGGGTGATTATGTGTGCAGGCATAAATATACTATGGATGCTTATGAGGATTTGAGAAGTCCTGACGAAGGGAATGAATGTAGGGCTAGGCTGGGTCATGAATGAACCATGCAGTAGAGAGTTATTCAATGGCTTAGCCATCAGGCATTGAGAATTTGACTCGGCAAAGTGTTAACATCCATGTGATAAAACAGATCATTTTCAAAGATGAAAGATCAAACTTCTAGGGGACCCATTGAAAATTTGCTATCAGAGCATGTTTTAATAGGGTGGTAGTTGTGGCCACAACACCTATTTCTGAGACACCAATCCCAATGACTCCAATCCTTCTTACTTCTGAGGCATCACCCCGAAGGACTCCAATCCTTCTTACTTCTGAGGCACAAACCCCAAGGGTTCCAACCCAATCTTATCAAGGCATGTTTGATAGTAATGTTTTGCTCTCAAAACTCTTCTTTACTGAGTTATGTCTGTTTATAGCTTCATTGTAGTCTCCATGCTACAGCATCAATGACAACCACTCTTCTTATGAAGGAGTCTTTACAACTCTTCTTACTATCGACACAGAGTCTCCAATAGATGACCTTTGATAATATCTCCACACAGCTTTAGTGAGTCTACTATTAGCTACACTAAACTCTGCATAAGAACCACCTTTCTGTTCAAGCATATGTTCTCATTGTCACAGTGAATACTTCAGCATGACTACTTCCCTGCTGACTACTTCTGCCCTTCGACTGTCTCATGTCCTGTTGGTCCTTCGGCCCTTGTTCTGTTCTGTTGGACCCTTTTTGTTGCCTCTGTTTCCTCCAGCCTTTTTAACAATATTCAACACTACTTGTTCTATGTTTTTGTATCTTCCTGATGCCTCTGACCATCTGTTTCCTCTTTACTCTGGCTCTTTAGCTTCCTCCTCGGTCGTTGTAGTTTCCTCTGCCTTGCTTGATCCTTTGGCTTCCCTCCTTGGGTGCTGTAGTTTCCTCTGCCTATCCAAATTAGCCATTGCTTCACGGACATGTTAGTACAGAAGAGCAGGCCGTATTACAAAGGAAATTATGCTTATTAACTGATATTAGAGGGAGCCCTTTTTTCTTTAATATCATTCATACATAGGACTTTATCGTTTAACGGACGTGCCACATCCCAATCGCAATCGCAATCAGCTTTCATTCAAGCCTCCTAAACTATTGGGATGTTTCTTATGCATTTTTGCCTTCAAACCCTGGGCAACACAAATACTGAAATACATAGGAAATATATGAAAATCCAACCCAAACTCTAAAGGGCGGACTTCAAATTTATTACGCCCGCATTTATAACTTTATCGGGTCCACTACATATATCGCAATCGATAGTCGAAGCTTCCTGATGGCCAATGGTTGATTCACCTACAGATGTGATATAACATTAAGCCAAATTGTAATGTTGCATCAAGTTCGCAACATATATCACAATTGGCGCTTTTAGAGGTGACACCCCTTTGTATTATTGCGATGGGCGGATGCGATATACCATTAAACCATTGCATAATGTTGCAGCGGGTCCGCACATATCGTAGTTA
>APFE030031363.1:109294-120360 GCA_000404065.3 Pinus taeda
ATATATATATTGCAAATTTGCATGTTTTAATGTGGCAAGACTTAAAGGCCCGCATATATGAAATACACTTAAAACCCGCTTTGAAGCACTTACCCTGACTTCACCTGTTTATACACCCGGACATATATGTTGTCGAGTCCGCACATATATATGACAATCGAAGGTTTTGGGTAGTGGCACATAACCAAACTGCCAACTACAATATCACTGATCTCTACATATTTCTCTGCTTCGATAGTGTATTCCTTTATATGTACATGTTTTTGCCTCTGATAGTGTATATAGCCTATATATGTGTTTGCACCTCTGATAGTGTATTTGCATGCATATACACTATATTGTTCCCAATAGCTCCCGATAGTGTATTATTTGGCATTCTTTGACATACTTTGCTCCGATAGTATATTTCGCATATACATATATTATATACAGCTCCGCTCCTTTTAACTCTTCCACATATATGTATTCCGCTCTTCTTTGGTTGGCATACATTATTCCTGATAAGACTCTTTGGCATGTATTACTCCCGATAAGACTCCTCCTATGCTCTCCGATAGCTCTTTTTTTCTCTTTGCTCCTCTGATGGCTCTGTTTTCTCCTTTGTTTGCTCTATTTTCTCCTCCGATATGTTCTTCTTTGGCATATATATATGGCTCCTTCTGTAGCTCCGATAGCTCTGTTTTTCCTCCTTTGGCATGTTAAGTCCTCTTTTGATGAATTCTTCCTCTTGGTTCTTCTTGGGCATGTATTACATGTAATGCTCCTCCAATGTGGCTCTGTTTTGCCTCCTCTGGCATGTTAACTCCTCTTTTGATGACTTCTTCCTCTTGGTTCTTCTTGGGCATGTATTACATGCAACGCTCCTCCGATGTGGCTCGTCTTGCTCCAATGTCTTCCTTTGGCTTCACAATGCCTTTCAATGATGTCCTTTGATATTCTACAATACTCTTAAGCATAAGTGATGGCTTTGATATGCCTCCTTTGTTAACTCCTCTATTAACAAACTCTTGCTTATGGCTTGGCTCTCTTGATGGCCTTTCTCCTATCTCTTCATGGATCTGTTTTGCTTCCCCTTCATGGATCATCTAGTATCTAGAATATTTCCATATTGACATCAATGAAAACCTAATTCAATAGAGATATAATGTATGTTTCATTCAGTCTACAAATAATGACATTTTGATTAATTTAGTCATGTAATTTGCTCATAATGTCATGGTTTTTTAATTTTATGGTTGAAAAATTTCCAATCTTTTTGTATCTTTAATGTTGTGGTTGAAAACAATCAGAATTTTAGCGAACTTTAGAGTAATGTTATTATATGCTTAACAACATGGATGAAAACTAATAGAATTCTAATGTGTTTCAAATTCCATTATTTTATCTCTATTGTCATTACTAAAACATGTTGAAATTATACTTAGGAAAGAAAAATGTTATTCTACCAAAAACATTAGTGTTTTTTTCCCTCAAAAACAACTCTTTTTTGCACATAAAAATTCGGTTCTACTGGCATTTTTTAAAAATGTTGAAAATTGACCCTAGAAAAAAGCCATCATTCTAGTATACACACTTTTCGTTTTTAGCACTGTTTTTGATGTTTTTTTGGGGTTTTTTGGCCAGAGTTCCCATTTCATAGTTTACATTGTTTTAGATGAGTGTGGGGAAATAAGAGCATTGTAAATAAAGTGAAAAGCCATATTAACAAGATTATTTATAGGCATGCAATCCAAGAGAAGCTACAAGAAGAGATGCATTCTATTTGTTGTGAAAATTTCTAGCAACACTAAAGCTAACAACAACACTAGGGAGAGAGACAATGGCAATGCTAAAATATCTCATTTTAAAACAGTTTCAAGATGTTTTTTGGAAGAGACACCTTGGTTGCCTCCTCATAGAGAGTTGGATTTATCTTCTGAAGTAATGCCAGAAGTAGCTCCAACACCAAAGGCTCCATATAGAATGAGCACCTTGGAATTAGTTGAGTTGAAGCTGTAGGTCAAGGAGCTACTAGACAAGGGCTACATAAGGTCAAGTGTGTCTCCATGGGGAGTACTAGTTCTTTTCATGAAGAAAAATGATAGCACACTCAGGATGTGCATTGATTACAAGAAAATGAACAAGGTGACCATCAAGAATGGGTATCCCTTGTCACAGATTGATGATTTATTCGATCAATTAATAGGAGCAAAAATTTTCTCCAAGATTGATCTAAAGTCAATTTATCATCTAGTACGCATTAAGGATGAGGATATCCATAAATAGCCTTCAGAATGATAAATGGGTATAATGAGTGTGTGATGGTGCTTTTTGGGATTACTAATGCCCCTACAACTTTCATGTGCTTGATGAGTAGTGTGTTGCGCCCCTACCTAGAAAAATATGTAGTGGTATTTGTTGATGACCTTTTAGTCTATTCAAATACCAAGGGGTAACATGAAGAGAACTTCACTGCAATATTGAAATTGTTAAGAGAGCATAAGATTTATGCAAAGATTACTAAATGTGACTACTTCCAATAAAAAATTCATTACTTAGAACACATTGTCTCAAAAGAGGGAGTAATAGTTGATCTAGTTGGGACAAAAGATTCATCAAGAACTTCTCTAAAATTGGCCATCTAATTACTACATTGCAAAAGAAAGGGAATAATTTTGAATGGACAATTGATTGTGCCACAAGCTTTGATTAATTGAAGTAGTTGTTGACTAACGCACTACTGCTAAGAATAGTAGATCATAAACATGATTATGTCATATGCATATATTCTTGCAAGGAGGGACTTGGCGGAGTCTTGATGCAGGAAGGCCATATTGTTTGTTACAAATCTCAAAAATTAAATGAACATGAGAAAAACTATGTAACTCATGATTTGAATTGGTTGCCATCATCCATGTGTTGAAAATGTGGAGGCACTACCTCCTTGGAAAAATATTTACTCTAATGAATGACCATGGAAGGCTGAAATATCTATTTTAATTAGCCTAACTTAAATGCAAGGCAAGTTATATCATTGGCCTTGCCCAGTGAATTTGATTTTGAAGTCAAGTATATAAAAGGAAAAGAGAATAGAGCGGCTGATGCACTCAACAAAACAATGAAAATGAACTATACAGTAGCCATAAAATCATATGGAAATTATCTTTTGAAGAAAAGTTGAAAAATTTTGGGTGACAAGATGAAAAATATCAACAGCTAAAAGATAAATTGCAACAAGCATGTGAAGGTGAAAAGGATAAGGAATATTGCCTTACGAATAATGGTTCGATTAGATTCAAAAACCAAATCTATGTCCCAAATGACAATGACTTGAAGAAACTCATACTAAAATAGTTTCATGTAAATCCATACTCTCACCGCTTGGGTTATCAAAGGACTCTAATAGCCATCAATAAATTTTATTATTGACCCAACTTGGAAAGGGAGGTCGCTAATTTCATCTCCAAATGCATATAATGTCAATAGGTGAAAGTTGAGTGTAGGAACCCAGCTGGCCTACTGCAGCGTATACTCATTCCAGAATGGAATTGGGAAGTGATTTCCATGGAATTTACTGTAGGATAGCTAAAGACTTCTAAAAAGCATGATGCAATCATGGTAGTGCTTGACAAGTTAAGCAAATTGGATAATTTTGTAGTTGTTATGTCTACAAATTTAGCAAGTGGGTAGCTCAAATTTTCATAAAGGAAATTATGTGATTGCATGGAGTCCCCAAGAAAATTATCTCATATAGAGATGCCAAGTTCACTTCAAATTTCTGGGGAGAGCTATTTGTATGATTGGGAACCAAGCCAGAGTTTAGAACAAATTACCATCCATTGATTGATGGGAAAACAAATAGGGAAAACATAATTATTGAGGACATGCTAAGGATGTAGGTAATGCATCAACCTGAGAAATGGAACGAATATATTCCACTAGTATAATTTGCATATAACAATGGGTATTAGGAATCACTGAAAATGAGCCCATTTGAAGCACTTTATGGGAGTAGTTGTAATAATCCATCAACTGGAATGGTCTAGTGAATAGATTCCTAATTGGGCCTGATATGTTAAAGCACATGGAATATAAATTGCAAACTATCAAAAGGAATTTAAAGGTGGAACAAGACAAGAAAAATAATTATGTAGACTAGAATGGCGTTCACAAATAGTTCCAAGTTGGAGAATCTATTTACTTGCGAATTAGATGTAAGAAGAGATATTGAGATTTGGTTATTGTTCCAAGTTGGAACCATATTTTTGTGGGAAATTTGAAGTGCTCGAATGAATAGAGTCAGTGGCCTATAAGCTCTCCTTTCCACCATCAATGAAAATTCATGATGTTTTCCATGTTTCATTGCTTAAAAAAAATGTGTAGGATGCTAATAATATAATCCATTGGTCTATGTTACACGTAGAAGTAGAGGGAGAGTTCCAAACAAAACCTCTATGCATTTTGGATATGAGGCATCTCATGCTCTAGAATCAAGTAATAGAGAAAATAAAAGTGCAGTGGAGACACTTGGGCCCCAATAAACCATGTGGGAAATTGCTGACCAGATGTAGGAAACATATCCTTTCTTTTTTGCTAGGTAAAACAAAATTTGTAAATACATTGTAAATGTTATAAAGAGTTGTATGTATAAAGATCCATATCAGTTGTTCTTGGTTTTTACGCATGTATTGTTTGCATATGGTTATTGAAGACTAAGGACGGTGTTCCCCCAAGGGGGAGGGGACTGTGACATGCCATGGTTAATATTATCTCATTGTAAATAACTATAATTAATTAAAAATGTTGAGAGGAAGGGACAAAAATTCTTAATTGCTTGAGGAATTTTTTTATTTAAATATTATCCATGGGTTTGATAAGAAGCTTAAATGAGCTAAATAAGCAATAAATTAATGGAAAAGAAGAAGGACAGGCCCATGTGTATTTAACTCTAACAACAAGAAAATAAGACAAAACATTAAAGAGAAAGAATGAGTTTTTTTGTCCAAGGAGGTTGACTGTGTGTTAGAAAAATATAGATGGTTGGTCTATTAGGAAAGCACAAAATAAGTTTGCGAGAAGAGAGAAAAAAATTCACGCTAAGCAGGGTAATTTGGAAGGGAACTGAGGAAAGAAGAAACCGTTTCATTTTAACATACTCAAATAAATCTATTGTAGTTATATATTTGAGTTATGATCTATAATGTTTCATGAATGACATATGTCTCGTATGAACTATTGTATATTCCTGAATGTTATTGAATGCTTGAATGGTTGAGGCCATTGTTATGTTCATGATTGGCATGATGTCTTATATGTTATGAATATGATAGATGATTGGACTTTGTTGTACAATGTTGTGATCGTGGTTGATTATAGTGGTTAAATAATATAATAAATTGTTGGATCACCTAAATTATAATGTTTATTAGAGGGTTTGTAATACCTAATGTATTGTTATTAGACTTGTATGCTTGAACTTAGTTAATTTATTGAACACATGCTTATGAACATGTCTAACCATTATGCTAAGGTTAGTAGAATTGGAGCACTTGGTGCAAGTTTTCTCCTTGCATAGTATCATAGCTTGTGCATGTTCTGGTGTTGGGGCCTTACCCATCCAAATTTGGTGGGTTGGGTGTAAAGGCACCCATCCTCTATTTCCAGTTAACACATAGAAGCCAATTTGAGCCCTGATATTGGTTATCATGCTAAAAAATTGAAACTTGGAGCGACTTTTTTACAATTCATCCATTGGGAATTGAGGTTTTAAAACCTTAAGGCTGCAATCCTTAATACACAGAGAATGTGGCATTAGGAAGCCACCGTTATTTTTTTGTGAACACAGTGTTGTGATCACTCGTCGGGACTGACAAAGTGGTTGAACTCAATATACAAGTGTATTGGAAAATTTTCAATATCGAGGTTCCACTCGCAAAAACTTGTCCAAATGGAACCACCCCAAGTAGTCACCACTGTTGTAAAATGTAACTAGGTTTGGTCTTCATAATGACATGTAATTGTGACTTTTGTAAATGATGTAACGAAGAAAATAATTTGTTATTGGATTGCTTCATGGGTTTCATGAGAAAGGAATTTTTGCTTTTAAATTCAATGTCATGTATGACCCTTCTTGGGCATATAAAGAATGTATCTAGGTCTACAAGTTAACTAGAAGCCCTCCAATAAAAAAGACAACCATCCTGTTCTTGATGTCAACATCAGAATGTATACAAATGACAAGTTGACTTACATATGGAGACACATCCTTTCAAACGATCATGTCAGCTCAAATGTAGGGGAAAACAAATATATATAGGATCCTATACCCCTCGTATTTCCACAGTGACAGTTCTATATATCTCTGAGATTTCAGATGGGTACAATAGAGATAAGGTGTGGATCATCCACAACAATCATCTCAGCATATTTTATGAGGTTCTTGGTGGTCAAGACAGTAAGGAATTCGGTTACCATGGTGATCATAGTGCAGAATAGTTTGGGTGACATTACAATGATATCTTCCTCATTGTCTCGACATATATTCACTGTAATGCGGATGGGCATATCGCAGTGGTACAGTTTGGACAAGGTCTCGGTGTAGTGCTAATAAGATGATACTCAGTGCTGCTCGGAGTTAGATCTCAGTGATACCAGGTGTTGTGATCAGGAGCGATATGATGATCAGTGATACATGATGCAACTAGGTGTTACATGGTGCAACTCAGTGCTAGTGACAGTATGCAGGTATGATGCACAATTCTATGAGGCCAAAGTCCATGGATATATCACAATGTTTGGATGTTGTAGTGATCATGTTTTGAAGAAATCGAAGAATCAATGAAGAAGGATGATTGTGTCTTGGTTTAGGAATGGAACATAGGTCAAGGGTCTTGGTTTTGGTATTCATCAATTGGAATCTCTATAATAAGAATTTGTGCAGGTTTTCCTCTTGAAGAGTGAGAGGTGTTTTCCTTGGAAAAAATAAAACATCTTGTGTTCTCATCTCTTTTGTTTTGGTAAATATTTGATGAAGTAAGAAAACACACTCAAAAAATAACAAGAGAAGATTATGCTAATAAGAAAAAGTAAAATGTACCTCACAAATAGTTATCATCGTGAGAAGAATCTTATTAACCTAATTGCGCTAGATTCTTCTACATGGAATCAGAGCTAAGGTGTTAAAGTAAAAGGTAGGGCATAAAAGAGACATTCAAGGATCAAGTTTTAAGAAGGTAATCAAAGCAAGTTGAAGGTTATCAAAAGAAAAGGATCAAGATCTACATCAAATATTGAAGAATCAGTCAACAATCACCCATAGTCTCGGTGCTATTGGAATCTTGGTGTCACAATAGAAGATCACAAGATGATTAAGAAATCTCATTCAAAAGATGAGGTCTCGATGTTAGATCATAGTGCTTAGAACTCGGGTACATGGTAGTAATTTCGGTGCCTCTCATAGTCTCATTCTATGCCATACCACAATGGTCTCAATAATCTCACAATGGAATGATCTCAACATACTATTTATAGTCACAACCTCAGATTGAATCCTTTCGATAAAGAAAATAGTATTGAAACTCAGATTCCTAGATATTGATGATACATATTCGATGGCATATAGAAGCACATCATCTATGACATAGTGCTTAGAAATAGGTCTCATTATACCTCAGTCATAGTTTGTATGGACAATACTCACTGTAGAATGAAGGTGTCTATTGATACAACCATAGTAATACTAAGTGATGGGTCTCAATAATATAATATGGTAATCATGGCAAGTGACCTCTATTCTCTATGGTTCTACACGATGTTGCAACTTCAATAAAATTCTACAAGGTTCCATAGTCCACTTGTGTGATAGCAATACAATGTCATCTCAAGTATATCAACAATTTGTTAATCATAAGGATAAAATGCATAATTCAAAGTATCTTGAAGGAAATAAGGTGATCTTCCTATCATTACAACAAGGATCTCATCCGAAGGAAGCATCAATGCATTTGCTTCAACCACTTTCAACATGATCAAGGTGAATATTTCATCTTCACATGACAAGTAAGTATTTTTCATTCTTTAATCAATTTTTGTTAAATTACTTTGTTTTGCAAGGAAATTGATAAGATGGTTGGGTGACCGAAGTTCCTTGCATGAAATAAGGAGCATTGTCATAATCCTCATAGATAAGTGAAGTCATGAAACATATCAATAAAAAGGTCTCCTTTGAATTCATGGGAAGGAACTCTTAAAACCCTCTCACATAAACAATATTGGAGACATCAAACAAGCTAGAAGAAGTATGAACATTAAAAGAAAAGAAAGTTCATATCACTGAAAGGATAGGTGGAACTGAGGAAAAGAAGTCGATGGTAAGAGGAAGTAAGAAATCATTAAGATAGTCTCTCTCATTGGCTCCTAGATCTTGCATAGGTTATGTCTATAGTAAGATGCAGTATGACATCTTAGAAGCATTACAAAAAAAGACTTGTGAAATCATCATGAGGGTAAAATAATTCACAGGATAAGTTCAACTTGTGATTTCTATGCAAGATAGAAAAAGGACAAGTTGAGGGAAAAAGTATTGAGGACTCAAAAATTCGTTGGAAGGAAAGGAAGTTTGGCAAATTCTAGTACTCGGAAATGGGAAAAAGAGAATAGATGAAATTCAATGCTATGGAAGGTTATGTACTTTACAGGGAAGAGTTTCCTTCGCTTAAGAAGGACATAACAAGAAGAATGGAGAAGAAACCCATTTCATCGAAAAAATGGAGGAAACTGAAAGAATAAAGAACAAGGAAGGAGAAGCATTAGAAGCAAGAGCTTGTGACATTACCATAGGGAAATATGAAGGACCATTGGAACAAAATCTATGGTAGTCAATATATATCTTGGTGACCTCATTGAAATATCAAAGGAAAAATTCATCCAAGACAAGTCTCATCATACATCAGTCAAAAGGGAAACATATGTTGAATAAGTATATGTGAGATCCTCAAGATTCTCTGATAGAATCATCATAAGAGGATTCACAGATCTAGAGTGGAAGCAAGTGTTTCATCAGGATCTCCAAGTTGTGGAATTCATGGGATGATGGTATGATGACATGAGAAATGAAGCAGATTAAGGGGTTGAAGATATTTTCTTTCAAGAAAGCTGCTGGAAGGAGCCTAGATGACCTAAAGGTAAAATGAGGTATGTATGCTTGTATTTAATATTATAAAGTCATGTCGTATGGTTGCAGGTAACATGGATCACTACTTATATCTTGAGAAGCATGATCAAGGAAAAGGATATTCTCCTCTGAAAGGATGTAGGAAGGCATAATTCGCACTAGATGAAATCAACATAATATGTCCTCATGTGAAGTATGAGGTGGTTGACTACAATCAAGGAACTTTTATTGGAAGCTCCTGGGAATGGAATATGTAAGAAGAAGAGAGTGTGATATATGCAACCATGATAAATGCGATCAACATCCAAAAAAAACCAAGAAGATTTGACTAGGAAATCTCCCGGAAAGATATGAAGACTTTGATGAGAGTCTGAAAAAGATGGAGACCCTTGACAATGAATATCTTTGGGAGATGTGTTAACATGTATACAGGATGGTGATACCTACAGGAAGATTCCATGATGAAGAGCCATCTCATAAGGTACTATTTTATTTAATGATATGTTTTGATTTCTTGAATAATATTTGGTTGAGTTCATGCAAGGCTACTGGAACAAGAGTTGTAAGTGCAACTACAACTAGAATTCATGTGGTGAATGGAAATTCCTGAAAGAAGCATGATGAGAAAGAAGTAGCCATATGAAGAAGGTTTCAAATATGTACCAAGAAGGACATTTTCCATGAAGAAATGAATGGCATGACGAACCAAGGAGGAATACAATCGATGGCTAATGCCCTACAAGGAAGAAGCTCGACTAAATTTCATGACAACAAGGAAATAAATCGATCAAGCAGCTAAAGGACCCACGAAGAAGAAGTTGTTGATGAAGAGGATAGTCCCTAGTTAAGAGGGAGCTATAACAAGTCCCTAATTAAGAGGGAGCTTGGGCAAGTTCCTGGTCAGAAGGAGCTTGGGTACATTCCTTAACAGGAATAGGTATATATTCCCTAGTTGAGAGGGAGAGATACACACAACATTCTTGTCTTCACTTGGGAAGAAAGAATGGAGGACTGGGTAATCATTTGGCATTCGATGCTCTTTTAGGATGTGTAGGGCATCCAAGATAAGAGTAGGCAAGAGGACTGATATTCTTTGAGAGTTGGGAACTCAAGATATGAATAATCCTAGAAGGTCAGACTCAGTGAACACCCAGGTGGGTATGTACCTTGAGAGACAATGATGAAGGTGTCTATAGTCATTGGTCTTGCCAACGTTGTGCTCTAATCTAATGAGAGACAGATTTTTCATTCAAGGCCTTTCTATGGAAACAATGTTGGTTACTATGATGCTATATAGATGGATTACCAATTTGATTCTTCTTATGAGAAATTATTCAAATTGAGAATGACCAAGTACCATTATGAATACCTCCCTAGTTAAGAGGGAGTGTTGTAAAATGTAACTAGGTTTGGTCTTCATAATGACATGTAATTGTGATTTTTGTAAATGGTGTAATGAATAAAATAATTTATTATTTGCTTGCTTCATGGGTTTCATGAGCAAGGGATTTTTTTTTTTAAATTCAATGTCATGTATGACCCTTCTTGGGCATATAAAGAATGTATCTAGGTCTACAAGTTGACTAGAAGCCCTCTAATAGACAAGAACAATCATCATCTTCTTGATGTTGGCCTCGGAATGTATAGAAATGACAAGTCGGATCACATACTGAGACACACCCTTTCAAATGATAATGTTGGCTCAAATGTAGGGGAAAACAACTATATATAGAAGTCTATACCCCTTGCATTTCCATAGTGACAGTTCGATATATCTCTGAGATTTCTGTTGGGTTGTGTTATATTCTTTCCACATAGTTAACAGGGGGTTTGAGGAGTACCCGTAACCCCACTTTATGGGGTCTGGGGCAGCGCCCTGGAAAATTTTGGTTTTGGACCCTATGTTAGGTTGGGC
>APFE030031363.1:123907-136622 GCA_000404065.3 Pinus taeda
GGTAGCAAAAGGTTATTCCCAGGTGTCAGGAATTGATTTTGGTGATATTTTTTCTCCTGTTGCCAAGGTAACTTCTATTAGATTACTTTTATCTGTTGCTTCTACTTTTGATTTTGAGGTAGAACAAATGGATGTGAAGACAACATTTCTTCACGGAGATCTAGAAGAGGAGATCTACATGGAAGAACCTGAAGGCTTTGCGGTGAAGGGTAAGAAAGAACTGGTATGCAAGTTAAAGAAGTCTTTGTATGGGTTAAAACAGTCACCAAGGATGTGATATCACAAATTTGATACATTTATACAGGGGCTTGGCTTCACTAGAAGAAAATTAGATCATTGTGTGTATTTTAAATTAATTGGCGACCGTGTTATTTATCTGGTCTTGTATGTGGGTGATATGTTGCTGGTTGGAAATGACAAAGAAATTATCCAGGATTTGAAGACCCAATTGTCCTCCAAATTCGACATGAAAGATCTTGGTGCTGCAAACTATATTTTGGGCATGGGAATTAAAAGAGATCGAGCAAAGAGGAAGCTCTGGTTGAACCAGAGGAAGTATGTCGAGACAATACTGAAGAGGTTTAATATGCAGGATAGTAAATCGGTGAAGGTTCCTATTCCTGTAGGTGTGAGGTTATCTGCTGAACAGTGTCCCAAGACACAAGAAGAGCAAGAGGACATGTCCCATGTTCCATATGCAAGTGCAGTCGGTAGCTTAGTGTATGCCATGGTCTGTACTAGACCAGACATTGCACATGCAGTGCGAGTATTGAGCAGGTTTATGTCAAAACCAGGGAAGGAGCACTGCACAACAGTGAAGCGGGTTTTCAGGTATTTGTGTGGCACTAGTGATTATGGTTTGTGCTATCAAGGAAGACCAGGATTGGACAGAGTGCTGGATATCCGTGGCTTTGTTGATGCAGACTGGGCTGGAGATCTGGATCAGAGAAGATCTACAAGTGGGTATGTGTTTAACCTATTTGGAGGTGCTCAGTTGGATGAGTAAGAAACAATCTGTAGTGCAACTATCAACTACAGAGGCAGAATACATGGCAGCCACTCATGCAAGCAAGGAAGCAGTTTGGTTGCAGAGATTGTGTTCAAGTATGGGGTTAGTACAGGGAGCTATAAGGATAGACTGTGACAGCCAAAGTGCAATTTTCTTGGCAAAGAACCCTACTTATCATTCAAAGACAAAGCACATTGATGTTCAGTATCATTTGTGAGGGATATGATAGAAGACAAAAAGGTGTTGCTAGTAAAGGTGGACACTTTGAAGAATACTGCAGATGCATTGACAAAATCTGTGAGCTCTGAGAAGTTCTCTTGGTGTAGAGAAACAATGGGCATTTCAGGCCTGGAAAAATGACTAAGCTCTCCTGTGGCCCCCTGTGGAAAGAAAACAACAAGTGGGAGATTGTTGGGTTGTGTTATATTCTTTCCACATAGTTAACAGGGGGCTTGAGGGGTACCTGTAACCCCACTTTATGGGGTCCGGGGCAGCGCCCAGAAAAATTTTGGTTTTGGACCCTATGTTAGGTTGGGCGGACCCACCTATGGTTTTGTGCATGATTTTCGCACATGTTTTTTGGACGCGATGGTTTTTGGACCATGGTATTGGACCGATGGTTTTTTGGTCCATGGTATTGGACATGATGGTTTTTCAGTCCATGGTATTTGGATGCTTCGGCATGTATAAATATGTATTGTAACATTGAAAGGAACATAATGAAAAATCAAGCTGGTAGTCTCGGTTTTGAGATCCAGTGGGAAATCTTTGTGTATATGTGTTTTATGTGTTATGCTCTCACATTTTTATTTTTCCTGTGATTTAGAATTCGTATGCAGGTAATTTCTGTACAGGGTTAAAACCTACAATTTCGAATGGGTACAACAAAGAGAAGGTGTGGATCATCTACAACAATCTTCCTGGCATGTTGTCTGAGGTTCTTGGTGGTCAATACAACAAGGAATTCAGTTAACACAGTGATCACAATGCGGACTAGTTTGGGGTGACATTACGGTGATATCTTCCTCACTGTCTTGGCATATATTCACTCTAATGCGGATGTACATATCACAATGGTACAATTTGGATAAAGTCTTGGTGTTGTGCTAATAAGATGATACTCAGTGATGCTCGGTGCTAGATCTCAGTGATCCCAAGTGTTTTGCTCAGTAGTGATATGATGATCAATGATAAATGATGTAGCTAGGTGTTACATGGTGCAACTCGGTGCTAGTGACAATATGAAGGTATGATGCACAATTTTGTGAGGCTAAACTTCAGGGATATATCACAACATTTGGATGTTGTAGTGATCATGTTTTGAAGAAATCGAAGAATAAAGGAAGAAGGATGATTGTGTCTTGGTATGGGAATGAAAAAATAGTTCAAGGGTCTTGGTTTTGGTATTTTTCAATTGGAATATCTATAAGAATAATTTGTGTGGGTTTTCCTCTCAAAGAGTGAGAGGTTTTGGCCATGCCAGAAAATCAACATCTTGTGTTCTTGTCTCTTTTATTTTGATAGTTATTTGATGAAGTAATAAAACACACTCTAATAATAACAAGAGAAGATTGTGCTAATAAGAAAAAGTAAAAAGTACCTCACAAATAGTTATCATCATGAGAAGAATCTTATTTGTAGAAATTCCCACTGTAGATCACCTGATAACGCAATATACTAAAGCAAAATACTTGATCTACTTCTACAAACAAACTTACGAAAGCTTAATCGATTTTGAGCAAGATCAAATAGAACACATATAATAGAGAAGAAGAAATCATACAGATGAAACACAGAAGAATACTCTGGGGAAAGCCTCAGCTAAAAAGCTTGGTCTCTGTATTATCATACAAGTGGAAATATGTCTAGATTACACAAAGCCTTAGCCTGGAAGCTATTCAGCTCTCAGTATAATCCCTCCACTGCTCATAGACAGTCAAAGGTTTCTCACAAACCTTCTCCTCTACCCTCCAAGCCTCCTATTTCCTTGCGCATTTTTTCACAGGGTCTAGTGCTTCCACTTGTGTGAATACCCACCTCACACTGCTCACTTGGCTCAGTAGTAACTACGCAATCATGAAGGAGATGATTCCTTCTGCATGGATGAGTTTCCTATATAGGAAAAATCCTCCAACTGATAGTACACTATCCCTTCCTCTGATCTCAACTGGGTCTCTGACTGAACTAACATGCATGAGTTATTTATGAGAGAATATTCAGTTATCTGGAGAGCAGCAGTTGCATGCATGCAAGCAGTAACTAACTGAACTCACAATTAATTCCACAAACTGTTGGAACTAATGTAACTGGACTTAAATCAGTGAATTGAGCTAACTAATTACAGCTCAAAGTATAACTCATCCTCATCTCCTTAACTAAGGGATAAATTCCTCAATCAATGGAGAAATTGTTGCCTGTCTTCACATAAACTTCATGTTTGATTTTCTCCAACTAATTAACTCAAGATGAGTTAATTAATATTTAATCAAACAGTTGCTAAGATCAAATTCGAATTTTACTTCTCAATTTTAGTTCAAGGACTAACTAAAATTGGAATCCATCCTGAAATGCTATTTATAACAATGTTATTTTTGGCACTTCAATTTTTCATTCCTTGTTGCTTGTCCAACAATGGTACCCGAACTGCTATTTATAGAAACGATATTTTTAGCATTTCTTGTTGCCATTTTCAACACTCCCTCTCAACAAGAAAATCATTCAACTCGAACCCGATACTAAACCTTTGGAATGTTTTGCATGCAACACTTCTCCCAAGTGTTATTGCTCCAGCAACTCTAGAAACAAAAAAAAACTCCCAACTAACCTCCCTGTTGGGCTAGAAATACCCTCTCATGTTGAATCTCCCTCTGCCGCTGAAAAGTGTTCCCTCTCTGACCTTTGAGCTACTGCAACACTCCATGCATCTCACACCGTTGCACACCTCTCTGTGTCATCCTGCACTGGTGCAACACTCCTGTGCCTCTAGCATTATTGCAGTCTGTTAGCTCTGCACTGTCTTGGGATTCCTGCACTGTAGCTCTCTTTGTCGCTCTATCCGCATCTGTCTTTACCCACTCAGCCAGTCCTGCTACTCCTCGTTGGGGCTCCCGTAGCAATGTCTAATCAAAGAGGTTGGGTACCTCAATGATCCTGCCCCTATTCCAGCCTTCTTGGGACTGTCACTCCACATCGCCCCACCTCCTACCTAGAGGTATGGATGCATACATGTTCTTGACTCGTGAACCGATCTGCTTCACCTGTCTCATGGTGATGTGTCTAAGGAAAACCTTTCCCTTATTAAAGACTAAATCATAGCCTTTGTCTTCCAGCATCACAATCAATACCAAGTTCTTCATCTGTCCTGGTGGATACTTCACATCTGTCAAGGTAATGCGAGCTCCATGCTCCCTCTGGAAAACAATTGTGCCTACTCCTGAGACTATACTTTTCATCATTAGCCATCGCTATGAGTATCTAGAGATCTTTCTCGTCCAATGTACTGAACAAACTCTTACCGCCGGTCATGTGGAATGAAGCTCCACTGTCAAGAAACCAACCACATCCCACCATGGATGAAACCATGTATGTGAAGAGGGTGAAATCCAACTCGAACTGTGAGGCCAATGCCTCACCTTCTAATCCTTCCTTGGATCCCTTCTTGGATTTCTTCAGTGGACAATTTGTAGCAAAATGGCCCACCTCATGACAATGAAAGCATCACACTTTCGATTTGTCAAACTTCTTCCCACCATGGGAAGAACTCGATTTGGGATGAGAAACCTTCTCCTTCCCTTTCTTTGCCTTACTCGCTAAGGCACAATTTTCTTCATCCTCCTTGGATGAAGAACCATATCTGGTGCTTCTTCTTATCTCCTCCTGCATCAGATCCAACCAAAGTCATTCCTAATTTGGCAGTTTCTCTCTTCCATTTACCGAATCTTGGTAGCTATGCCAACTCTTAGGGAGACCGAGGACAGAAAGACTCACCATGTCATCATCGGCTATCATGATCCCTACACTTCCAAGCTCATCCCTGTAGGTGGTGAACTTGTTCAGATATGTAGAGATCATGTCGCCCTTTTCACACTGGATTTTCTAAAGCTTGTCTTTCAGCTCCAGCTTCCTCTGATTGTTGTTGTTTTGATATAGATCTTTCAATGTTTTCCACATTGAAAATGGTGTCTCCTTCCCATGGAGGCTCGAGACAATGTGATCTTGAACTCCCTCCAGGAGGATTCTCCTCGCTCTAGTCACACATTTCTTCCATTCCACCAATTCTGTAGCATTAGTTGTTGTTGGCTTGGGGACTTCTTGATCAATGAAGTCATTTAGATCATTGTCCTCTAATACTACTTCCATGCAATCCTTCTAGGCTATATAATTCAAGCTGCCATCAAGGGCATACTCGAGTCTTAAACCGTTGAACGCCATTGGTGAAATTGAGTTGTGATCAGAACTCCGTTTCTATATTCAGGAGCCTCAAACTTCGAACTTCTCTCTTCTTTTATATTGTTCTTCGCTTTCATCACCTTTGCCCTGATACCATGTAGAAATTCCCACTGTAGATCACCTGATAATGCAATATACTAAAGCAAAATACTCGATCTACTTCTACAAAAAAACTTGCGAAAGCTTAATTGATTTTCAGCAAGATCAAATAGAACACATATAACAGAGAAGAAGAAATCATACACATGAAACACAGAAGAAGACTCTGGGAAAAGCCTCAGCTAAAAACTTGATCTCTGTATTATCATACAAGTGGAAATATGTCTGGATTACACAAAGCCTTAGCTTGGAAGCTATCCATCTCTCAATACAATCCCTCTGTTGCTCATAGACGGTCAAATGCTTCTCACAAGCCTTCTCCTCTGCCCTCCAAGCCTCCTATTTCCTTGCGCAGTTTTTCCTGGGGTCTAGTGCTTCCACTTGTGTGAATTTCCACCTCACACTTCTCACTTGGCTCAGTAGTAACTGTGCAATCCTGAAGGAGATGATTCCTTCTGCATGGATGGGTTTCCTATATAGGAAAAATCCTCCAACTGATAGTACATTGTCCCTTCCTCTAATCTTAACTGGGTCTCTGACTGAACTGACATGCATGAGTTATTTATGAGAGAATATTTAGTTATCTGGAGAGCAGCAGTTGCATGCATGCAAGCATTAACTAACTGAACTCGCAATTAATTCCACAAACTGTTGGAACTAATCTAACTAGACTTAACTCAGTTAATTAAGCTTACTAATTACAACTCAAAGTACAACTCATCCTCATCTCCTTAACTAAGGGATGAATTCCTCAATCAATGGAGAAATTGTTGCATGTCTTCACATAGACTTCATGTTTGATTTTCTCCAACTAATTAACTCAATATGAATTAATTAATATTTAATCAAACAGTTGCTAAGATCAAATTCGAATTTTACTTCTCAATTTTAGTTTAGGGACTAACTAAAATTGGAATCCATCCTGAAATGTTATTTATAGCAATGTTATTTTTAGCACTTCCATTTTTCATTCCTTGTTGCTATGTCCAACACTGGTACCCAAACTGCAATTTATAGAAATTCTATTTTTAGTATTTCTATTTTTAGCATTTTTGGTTGCCATTTTCAACATTATCAACCTAATTTCCCTAGATTCTTCAACAACCACAATGGTGAATACCATTGACCTATCAAATTCAAATTGCATTTTATAGAACATGTGCGAAGGAAACAAGAGGGTTGATATGATGGTGGAACACGACCTAGTGGAATCTTACTATCAGACCCTCGAAATCATATGTAAGAAACCCATGCAGAGAAGGCCAACATTGATGGGCCAATAATCAAACTAACAAGCGAATTTTTGGTGGGCTTGGGGAAAAACCATACCTATTGAATCTTTGCTACCAAACTACTAAGCCACCAACCTCCCAAAGACATTTGTGGATTAATCATTGGGGAAAGACTGATCTGATAAAAAACCTAGTCCATTGGAACATTTCCACCAAATGACCAGGACATCAGTCCCCCAAAAGAAGTTGGTAATATCAATTGAGAAGTCGAGCCAATCTAATATAACGTGGCTTAGGGGTGGACTCCACTAGATCTTAGTGATCAACATCATACTCTTTCAATAATAGGAGCATAATGGAGACCAGCTAAATTGATCCGATGTAAATTTTTCCAAGGGTGGGCCCATCAAGTTCACGAGACTTTGAGTCACTGAACTTATAATGAAAGTAATGTAGGGAAGGTGGATTCGAGAGAGCTTTGATCTAGTGTGACGTGGATTTTGGGGCTCCACCATTGTCAACGACCTCGACCTCCAGTTGTCTTACATAACAATTTCATTCACTGCATAAAGTAAACTCGACCCGCAAAATTTTGGTGCTTGTGGACCTCATAATGATGGCGTGGATATGCCATTTGGACTAAGTGGAGGCCATGTGGATGTCACATGGTGCTCTTGCCAAAAAATTCTCGACTAGCTAAACAAAATGGTGGTATCAATTTTAAGTTTTGAAGACTTCAGAAAATGAGTTTTTTTATAGCTCCATCTTCATAACAAACCTTGGAAATCAGGTTACACATCTAACTGTCCCACAACCTAGAATGGACAAGGGGTTGGGAGTTGGTTTACAAAGATGTATATCACAAAAGATCTATAAGTGGTTATCTATTCAACATATTTGGATAAACAATTAGATAGATGAACAGGAGATGGTTTGTAGTTACTCTCTCAACTGTGGAAATTGAATACATGGAACCACTCATGCAAGCAAGGAAGTTGTTTGGTTACAAATATTGTGTTCAGGTATTATGTTTGTATAACAAGCTATAAGGTTAGATTGTGACATTCATAGCATAATATTTTTGGCCAAGAACTCAACTTATCATTTTAAGATGAAGCATATTGAGGTTCAACATCACTATATGAGAGAGATAGTTGAACACAAATATATATATATATATATATATAATCAAAAAATAAATGTTAAAGGAGTTGAGGTCACGTAGTATATGCACATGTTGTGTTTTTAGCGGTGGTGGGATGCTCTACTTGGTGAAAATTGTGAAAAAATATTGTATAAAAGAGTTCTAATGGGTAACCCTCGTTTCGTTGAAAAAAAATAAAAATAAATGTTTATATGTATTAATAATCAAAAAATAAATGTTAAAAGAGTTGAGCTCAAGTAGTAGATGCACATATTGTGTTTTTAGCTATGGCGGGATGCTCTACTTGGTGAAAATTGTGAGGAAAACTATATAAACGAATTCTATTGAGTAACCTTGTAACGGTTTCATTGAAAAAATTCAAAATAAATTATATGGTATAAATGAAAATTTTAAAAAACATATTAATTATTATTAATATAATAGATTATTAAAGAATAAATAAAAATAAATGGGATCATATTAAATAATACTTAAAATTAATAATAAAATGATTTAAAATAAAAATAACTAGAACGCAAAAATTTATATATATATATATAAATATAAAAGAGATAAAAGTAACGCAACTAAATAATATATATTTATTTATGTAAATAAATTTGTGTTCTTAATGTAATATCATCTTTTTTAATATATATATATTTTTTTATTTAAACTTTTTAAATTCTACTACATAATTTAACAAGGTTGCATAGCTAGCATTTCTTGTCACTTAGCTTAATTATTGAATTTTGACTACCTTTGAACAAGGGCTACATTGTAGATACTCTTGCTTAGCTAGTATAGTTAAATTAGAGCGAAAAAAAGAAGACATACTTGAATAGAATGAATAGATAAACAAAGTGTTTTTCAGTAGCCATAAATTTTGCTAATGACCTCATACTTATAGTCTCTAAAAGTTGGAACTAAAATACTAGAGCCATACTTCCAAACCAAAAAATGTTTCTATGTTATTACATTAAGAGAATAGGCTAACTATATATATATATATATATATAGTTAGCCTTTTTCCAATGCAACATAACAACATTTTTTTGCCATTTTTTCAATATTCTCTTACTCTAACAACATAGAAACATTTTTTGGTTTGGAAGTATGGCTCTAGTATTTTAGTTCCAACTTTTAGAGACTATAAGTACCAGGTCATTAGCAGTACTGTATGGCTACTGAAAAACACTTTGTTTATCTATTCATTCTATTCATGTATGTCTTCATTTTTTTTGCTCTAATTTAACTATACTAGCTAAGCAAGAGTATCTACAATGTAGCCCTTGTTCAAAGATAGTCAAAATTCAATAATTAGGCTAAAGGCCGAAACCGCCAGCGATTATATATATATATATATATATATATATATATATATATATATATATATATATATATATATATATATATATTATATATATATATATATATATATATATATAATATATATATATATATATATATCCTCTCATCAAATTCTATTTTAACAAAATATTACATTTGCTCAAATACATTCATATATGCAAACATCACAAATATATCTGAATATACTAAACATGAACAACAAATATATGTTCTACACAAGTGAAATAAATGCTCAAGAACAGAGAAGCACAATAAACGAACTAATAAATTAAGAAGATGTTGAAGTTGTAATGCTTTCTGTAATAAAGGCACAATTACAATATTAATTTTAGGTGACATAATTTTTAATAAAATTGTGATTTTTTTTTTTTAAATTTTAAGATATTAATTTTTATTTCATTTTAGGCAAAATTGACTAGTATAATTTCACCATCACTTACATAACTAGATTCCAATGTACTGTAAAAAAGATATAAAAAATTTACATTTACATTAATTACCTTATGACCTTTCAAAATGAATATATTTGACAAGACTTAATATTAAAAATATTATTTAAATAAATATAAAAATAATAATTAAACATATACCATTATCTCACTTTAAACTTCGAAAAAATTATTGTTAAAATCTAGATTAAAAATTATGTAATGTAAGCAATGTAAAATAATAATTTAGCCAACAATTACATTATTTATATTTCTCAAAGTGAAATGTTTCATTCATTAAGACTATTTGGTGAAATTTTTAAAATATAATTTAAATCATACTTCCATATATTTCAAAGTGAAACATTGCATTCAATGGAAGAATTTGGGGAAAAATTTTTAAATGTAATTTAAATAATGTGTAATAGTAATTTTGTCCACAATTGGTATATTTAATAGATTTTTTTTCCCATCTATAACTTTTGAATCACAATATTTCATTTTGTGACAATTTGGTGAGAATTCTATCAAGTTGGTGGGATTTCCATAATGGATTTTGAGTCTAGTCCACAAGTATGTTGGCTAAATTTGTCACTGTTTTAATTAAAAATAGCGTTGAGGTTAGTCTATGATCTCAAGCATTTAACAATAAAGATTCTCATGAAAAATATAATGAGTATAATTGAAAGTGAGATTTTAAAATCAAAATTAAAATGTGATTAATAATAAATTGGTATAAATATATTATGAAATGTGGTTAATAAATTAGTGTAATATATATTTAATTGATATTTTTTTCTATGATGTAATAGTTATGATAGTTTATAGGTTTTATAAATATATTCTAAAATTAAAATGAAATAAGAATTAAAAATCATAAATAAAAAAAATTCAAAGCACAAAAATAATTTAAATGAAAACAAAATATATTAAATTTAAAATTTTGAATTAAAAAAATTAATTTCCAAAACATTCATCATAAATTTGATAGGACACTTAAGCACATTGCACTTGCACTTTCTTACTTTTCCTTTTTTGTTGACAATGGAAAAAAAATTCACGGTTTAAAGAGAATTGTATTGCTAGCTTGAAAAACTTTTGAAACTATTTATGGCTCAATTCACATGCACATTTTTACTAATTTTAGTGTGTATTGGGCTTAGATTTAATTGGACAAATTAGGAAGCATTGTCCCTAAAGGTGCAATTAGTTGGCTATGGCATGTTACCAAACATTTTAACATTATTTCCCCGTCTTCCCAAATTGGTGGTATTTATTAAGAAGTTTGATCACTTTTTAATAAATTTATTCTATGCAAAATATGAGTGGGTTTGTGGATCAATTTTCTCATAAAGTTATTCTATGCAATTTATGAGTGGGCTTGTGGATCACTTTTCTCTTGAATTTATTCTATGCAAAATATGAGTGGACTTGTGGATCACTTTTCTCATAAATTTATTCTATGCAAAATATGAGTGGGCTTGTGGTATTTCTACGAATAGTGTCATAGTGATTGCAATTAAATTTCACTTCCCCGGGTTCAATAAAAAAACCTATTAAATAAATATGGTAATAAATCTTAATAGAATACATATGTGAGAGAGAAAACCTATTAAATAAATATAGTATTAAATCTTAATAGAAACATATGTGAGAGAGCTTACACGACATATTTACTTAATTAATTTAATTTAATTTATAAATAAATATTGAAGAGTTGTACATTTAATTTGTTATATTTGTTTTAATTATACCAGCATAGATCCATTTTAAATACAGATAGGGATCCAATTTTTTCACGTGTAGTTTTAAATGGTTTGTATAGTTATTTTTTTCTTTTAGATTTTTTTATTTTTTTTATTTGGACTGGGATGAGCAAAATTTCAACTTTAATGACGACATCGTTACACATTATAATGTGAGTGATAATTAAGTCTAACATCTCCATAAACACATACCATATGAAATGTTAATTCAATAAGTTGTGATAATTAATTCTAACATCTCCATAAAAACATACCATATGAAATGTTAATTCAATGAGTTTTAAATTGTTAAATTTTTTAATTAAAATTAAATTAACTTCGAGGGGTCAACAAGCAAATATATCTCGAATTCAGTTTAACTGTATTAACTGTATGAGAATTTGGTTTTTAGGAATTACAATGTACCAAAGAATTTATTGTTCTGGTTTTATTTCCATCTTTGTTTATTCGAAGGTTTGGTATGAAAAAATTCTCAGTGCCTTGGGAGCCGCTATTCATAAATGGTGATGGTTTCTTGGGTCGAAGCTACCTAAGAATAGTAGATTGTCTGGTTTCCTTCCATCTTCTTAGCTTGAACATCACTGCTATTCAGAAATCGTGATGGTTTCTTGGGTCGAAGCTACCTGAGAATAGTAGATTGTCTGGTTTCCTTCCATCTTCTTAGCTTGAAAATCACTGATACGCATGTTGATAAAACAATAAAACTAAAAATAAAGAAAAGCACACGTGGAACATTGTTCCACACTCTTAATGTGATATACTTTTTACAAATAAATCATGGGAAAGCTGACAAATAAATGACTTATGAGATTATTTAACTGATAAACTTAAATTACATTCCAAAGGTCCATCTCCTTCAAAGAATAAAATGATAAACTTAGATTACACTCTAAAGGTCCATCTCCTTGAAAGAATAAAATAATAACATAACAAAACAATCGTACCATTGTTATAAATGTTAGGACTCAATTATTAAGCTTTGAAAGGTAACATGCATTTTATAATCATCTGCTTCAAAGCTAACTTATATACACAATATTTTCTTAACATATTGGCTTATTTATCATTAGCAAGGCATGAGGGAAAAATCATTGGAGTGGTGAGAGATCAGGGTTATACATAATCTATAAGACATGTATTTACATACTTAAGTACTCATGCATTTGCAGATTTGATAGCATGAGGATGCAACCCTTAAGAGGATAGAGACATATTTA
>APFE030031373.1:3345-24226 GCA_000404065.3 Pinus taeda
TAAAAATTGCCCAAGTGATAATTTGTTTATGAGAGCAAAGCCATTGATACCATACAAACTGATTTGGTTCCAAATATAAAGTTTCAATACGTACCTTTTGTGTGTTTTGCACATTATTAAGATCAAAAAATTGCTCCATCTGTAATATCCATGTTGCGGGATCCTTGCCATCAAACTTCCTCATATCGATTTTTGGAATATGGTGGGTCTTCAATACCACATTAGAGTCTATGAAATCATGATTAACATTTCTTTTGTTTGCATCATGAGTTTCCTTTACTACCTTTTCACCTTTAGTAAGTATTTCTTGTAGAAAATTTGTCAAATCTATCTTCAAATATGCCATGTCTGTCTTCAAATCTATCTTCAAATTTGCCATGTCTCTCTTAAACTTTGTCTTCAAATCTATCTTCAAATCAGCCATCTTAGCTTCCATGCCCTTTATCTTAGATTCCACGCCATTTATCTTAGCTTCTGTTAGCTTTTGTGAGAGTGACATTTGTTGCACTTGTTCTTGTAATTTTGATATATCATGTAGCATTTCTTCCTCTTCTTCATGAGTCATGCTAGAGATTTCAAGTTGCTTACTAGGTGTTTGCATTTTCTTTCCTTGGGGCATCAATTACTGATAATAATGCTCTATTATGCCCTTTGAATTCCTTCAAAATAAATTTTCAAACCAATGTTAAGCAAAAATTTAAAAGAATCTACACACCTTTTTTCACTTTGTAGGAGCTCCATATTGCCTCTGATGTATCTCTGTACTTTCAGATCATCCAGTTCTGAAATTGCATCCTGTAGTGGCCCTTTGTGTCCTCTTTCCAATGCCACCAGTCTGATCCAAATTAGATTCTCCAAGGAAGAGTTATGCGAAATCTCCCATAGTGACCTGATTCTAGACTAGTTCAGTAGAGCGAACTTGTACGACGTGCCACGAGTCACTGTTTCGACCTTTAGCTCTGAAAAATATATACAAGAAACTATATTCCGTCCTCTTTTTGTACCTTCTTATGAAATTTCAATCTGATGCTTAGAGAGAAAGTTATGACGATGTTCCCTAGGTCACTTGTTTGGAATGTAATTCAAGAGTTTGCAAAAAGACCAACTTCCTTAGATCCTATCTCCGCAAATATAGTGCGAAAGGCTCTGAAATTTGGATCCGAGGTCTAGCACGCTTTCTTCTCAAGTGGGTTTTTTTTTTAGCTTCTAAAACATCAAAAAAAATTTATAGTGAAAATGCCACGATGACCTATTTGGAGCAGAGAAACCTTAGAATCCAAAGCTCTGATACCAAATGTTATGAAACCTGCTTAAGAAAAGATAGAAAAGATAGATCAACGCCTTAGAATTCAGCCTCTTCGAGGGGGAAAACTCCTTTACATTACATAAATGAACAATTCTTCGATGCTTCAAATGACAAAACCTCCTTTCTATATATAAGAGTCTAAAGAGTCACAATATAACCCAGCTGACCTAACAATAATAATATAAAGCCACAAAAATAACAATAGAGGGATTCTATGGGGCATAATAATAACAATATGGGGATAATAGGGGCACAACAATATTAATAAGGGATGTAACTACAATAGTAATGGGGTAATCACTAGTATTATAGGGACCCAATATAATTTTAGCCAGATCTACCTGTATTCCAGCCACTGAGATATAATAACCTAGGATGAGTCCTTCAGTCATCATCATATAGCACTTTTCATGGCTCAAGCAGAGCCTGGTGGCGATACATCGTTGCAACACCTTTTCCAATGTCTCTAGTGCTAGGTCAAAATCATCTCTGTCTGGTGTGAAATCATCCATGTATACTTTGAACCCTTCATTTATTAAATCTGAAAAGATGTTGAGGATAGCCCTTTAAAATGTGGTAGGGGCATTGCATAGGCCAAAGGGTAAGACTCTGTAGGCAAACGTTCCCCAAGGACAGGTAAAGGTAGTTTTGTCCTGGTCATCAGGGGTAATCTAAATCTGATTGTACCCACTGAAGCCATCCAAAAAAGAAAAGAATTTATTACCTACTAATGTATCTAATACCTGGTCAATGAATGGAAGGGAAAGTGGTCTTTCTGGGTTTCTTTGTTTAATTCTATATAATCTACACAAATCCTCCACTTTCCATTCTTCTTTGGCACCAGTGCTAGCGGAGAGACCCATTTGCTGTCGGATATTGGATAAATAAAGTTTACATCCAGCAATTTTTGTAATTCAGCTTTCATAATGTCTTTTAGGTGAGGGTTAAGTCTCCGTTGGGGTTGGCGAATAGGTCTCGCATCCTTTTCTGTATAAATGTGGTGTGTACATAGCTGGGGGTCGATTCCCTTCATGTCTGGATAGTCCCATGTGAAAGCTTCCTTATATTTTCTTAGTAGTTGGACCAGCTTCTCTTCTTGTTCAAGAGTCAAGTTATTATTAATGTTTAAGGTTTTTCCTGGCTCAATCTCTATATTTTTGCTATTTGAAACAAAGGTAGTAGGTATTGTTTGGTCATGAGTGTCTTTGAGAGGATCTTCTTCTAGTTCATTTTCAAATGTTGTCTCTATCATGTGACATTGTACGTGGGATCTTGATTTAGCTTGGTTAATGAAGTTGTTAATAACATCATCCTCTATTTGATCTTTGAAATTGAGGGCATCTTCTATGGTTAATGGGGATCTAATGTTTTCAGTGAGATATGATACAGGATGTTTGTAAGTTTTTATTATTGTTACACTTGGCTGGGTTGGAGGGTATAGGGCTAGATTTTGATGTTACTCCCTCTAGTTATGGTCATACTACCTTGTCGGGAGCCAATGTAAGCATCAGCAGTCGTAAACCAAGGTATGCCTAAAATTAACAGATGTCCATCGAGTCGATTTTTGGGGTTTATTATCAGAAATTTGACAGGATACTCCCAGGAATCAACGGATACCATGACATCATGTAGTGTGCCTTCTGGCCTAACCACTGATCGGTCAGCCAGTTCTAATAAGGTGGATGTTGGTTATACTATTATAATGCCCATTTTTTGACAAGTGGTGGTTGTTAAAATATTAATTGTAGCCCCTAAATCAACTAAGACATTTGAGAAGGTTTGACCATTGATTCGCACTATCACTATTCGATTTCTTGGGTCTTCATATTTAACAGGTGCTTCTCTTCCTGATAATAGATTAGATAGGGTGCCAACTACTTGGACTATTGGGTTATTTGTTATTCTCCTCCTTGGTTTTTTTATACACAGCTCTTTGATGGTCTTTTCATATATTGAAATATCTTGGATAGCTTGGAGGAGCGGGATTTTTATGTACAAATTCTTTAGTTCTCCTAGAATATCAAAGTTGGGATGTTCTATAGGGAACGGTATGATTAATTGTTCCGGGAATGGGGGAGAAGATGCGGTTGCTCGGTCATGAGTCTGTTGTCTGACCACATCTTATTCTTGTAATGGTTGTTCTGCGGGTAACTGATTTTCAACTTGAACATTTTTATCTCCCTCAGTTTCTATAATGCACCCAGACCTTAGTTGAAGGTCGTTGCACTCCCTTAGATTGGTTTCTAGTTCTGGTGTTTCAATTATTTGAACATATTGAACCGGTCTGTTATTTGGATTTAGGTTGGGTTGGGCTGGGAGTTGTGGTCTCAAGTTGGACTGGGGGTTTTGTTGTAGTGCTAGCAGTGTAGGTTGAGGGAGTGGAATGGTTCCTACTTGCTGACTCATCGGTCTTTGCCAGTTTGTCTACCAGGCTTGACTCTGCGAAGTGGGAGGGGACCATTGTGTTGGATACACATTGTTTTGCCAATATGGTGGAGCATAGGGAAAATTTGGCCAATTAGATTGGCTTGCTTGATTCGGCCATGGTGATGATGAAGGAAATGGTTGTTGTGACCAATTTGAGAAGGGGGATTGATTTTTCCATATTGTATTATATTGCTGAGCATGATATTGTGGAGGTTGGAAAGAAGAAGATGGATCGGGGAACATACCTGATTGTCGCAGCTGCCATTGATGGCGCTGATTAAGTAGGTACACCTGTTCTGGTTCTTCTTCTACTTCTTTGTATACTGCTTTCAAACCAGGAAGTGAGGGGTAGCTTTCCGTAGAGTGGTCTTTTGTACAAATGGCGCAAATTTCAACTGCATCTAATGGGCACTCTTTGTGGTCTTGTTTTTTTCTGCATCTGGGACAGAATATTGCTAGATTTTGCTCTGCTTCTACTTGTTTCTGTTTCACTTGCATAATATCGAGCTGCATTGTCAGAGTCCCCAATATATCAATGTTGAAATTTTCTAATAGATTTCCAATTTTTGTCCGAGTTACTCCTTCTCCATAGATCTTTTTGTCCCTTGTAAACCTGTCATGTTCTGTTGTTTTTACCCTTGTGCTACCTTCTGAGCTCCTGATACATAAATCAATGATGTTAGCAAAATATTCTTGATATATATCTCCTTTTCCCATAATATTCAATGTTTTAATCCATTGTTCCTTCATACCTTTAATTAATCTTGTTTTTAACACATTATCAGGTAAGGGTAATGATGCATAAGGAGATCTTTGAAGATTATACTGAAAACGCTCAACATATTCTTCTAGTGTCTTATTAGGTCTAGTTACCATCTGAAATGTTTCATCTTTTAATTCTCTAGACCGATAATAATTCTGATATTTCTTCAGGAAGGCACCTTTCATCTGATCCCAGTCATTTATAACACCTCCACCTAACCTCATAAACCATCGTAAAGAAGCTCATTTTAATGTGGAGGGGAATATTTTTAGCTTTTGGGGATTGGTGGTATAGTCATATCCCCTGCACAACACATCGAATTCAAACAAAAATGCATCTGGGTCATCTGATGTTAGGCCATGAAATGTAGGGATATGTTGGAGAGGAATTGCCTTCATAGGTGCATTAATTATAGTATCTACAATGGGGTATTGTAGTGTGGAGGTTTGGGGGGTTTGCTGGTTCTAGGCCATTTGGTCAAATATGTGCCAATAACCTTCCGGGATTTCTAGGAGTGTATTCCTATGCTATTTAGATGGAGCAGGAATGGCTTTAACAGGAATGGCCTTAACAACACTTCCTTTGTCTGGGATGATGAGAGTTCCTAATATCTGGGGGGATTTTTGCTCTTGGGGTTCTTCAACGTCGTTCTGGATGATTTTTACAGCACTTCCCTTATCTGGACTGCTTAATGGCTGAATTATTCCAAGAGGAGATCTTGGTTCTTCAGTTTCCCCTATTTCTCCTGTCCCTTCACGGAGATTACTAAGGTTCCCTTCTTGCAATGATTTTGGGCTAGAGTTCTCAATTTCTTGAAAATCTTGCTCCTTAGTTTGGCTGTGCACCTCAGCAAAGGCTACATATGGTGATCCCATGGCCCGAAGGGAACTAGTAGCATGGAAAATTTTAGGGGCGAATGTTCACCCTTTGGTGAAATTAAGGGGTTTTAAATTTTTAGTGGGCGAATATTTTGTATCATAGTACATTTTTTCAAATCACCTCAAATAGCCCACCTTATTTTAAGGGAGAGGGTAAAAAAGGTAAATTTAGCCCTTGAAATTAGGAGTTACAACCTTCCATTCGCCCTAATTTTCAAGAATAGGTTTTATTTAAGGGAATCATATGGGCCAAATACCATATTTATAAAAGAGGTATGGTAAATTAATAAAAATATAAATAAATGAGAGGTATGGTAAATAAATAAAACACTTTTTATATTTAGTCCATAAGTCACCTTATATACATGCAAGGTTGTAAACAAATAAAAATATAAGTAATGTGGAGGTATGGTAAATAAATAAAACGTGAAACTTATGGGCAAAATACTATGGGACAAATACTATGGGCTAGATTATTATTAATACCATGCAAAAAAACATTATTAACCCTAATATTAGTATTAATAAAAATAAAAATGGCACATGGTATTGACCCATGGTATTCACCTGGAATGTAGCCTATTTAAATGGGGGAATTAAACCAGCATAGATCCATCTTTACTCTGGATCTACGGTATCAAATATCGTGATATGCAAACTAGCATAGAGTGAAAAAATATTTGATTCCTCTCGGGGCTTGGTGGATCAAAGAAAATGGATGTTGTAATTTAATGTAGGTTAAACATTTTAGCTTGATTAAAATAAAAAATAAAATAAAAATCACAACTATTAATTTTATTATTTTTTATAAATTACTAATAGTAATTTTTAAGCTCCAGGTTTATGATAACCCATGGTAATGACCCATGGTAATACTATGGTATTCATGTGAGCATAGACTATTTAAAGTGGAAATTCTATCATCTTAGATCCATCTTAATTCTGGGTCTACCAAGTGCTCAGAGGGATAAATAGATTTCATCCCACTAAGAGTGGTAGATGTGGAGTTAAGATGGATATAGGTTGGTTTTTATGATAATGAAGATATTAAATAGACTTAGGAAATTATATTGTAAAAACATCTTAAGGTGAATGGTTAAAGCATAGACATTGGACAAGTATATTTGTATACTTCTGTTTTTAACTGAAACAAATCCAGGGCTAAAAGGAATGGATTGATTGCACTAGTCATCCTTCTATAACTTTCCAACATATGCTGGAGTAAACAGATTGTAATTTGGGTAATTTGTCTAATTGCAAACGGGAACATACACTTGTGTATTGGCAGGGTGGTTACGAGGTCCTAGAAGTGGAGTAAACAGATTATAATTTGGGTAATTTTTATAATTGCAAACAGGAACATACTTGTGTATTGGCAGGGTGGTTATGAGGTCCCTAGAAGTGATGAATTTGAATTTTTCTTGGTTTTATATATAGTATTAGGTTTTTTCTCATGCTTTCTGTGAATGGCACGGGTGAATTTTATCTTACACCCACTAGATTATCGATATGTAATTTTGGTAATTTTGATTTCAAAAGATATTTTAAAGAAATGCAATGATTTCATTTGTGTATTCAATAAACACAAGATTTTATAATTGAGTAAAATATTCGCCATCCCTGGTGAGAGATTCGCCAAAAAATTATATATACATATCATATTATTGATAAAATCGCCTTCCATTTTTCCTATATACCATGGAGATTCGCCCATTTATTATACATGTAAATTTAGGGGGGGTTCTTAAAATTTTCCCTGACAAGAGCTCTCTCACTCATAAGATTTACACAAGATTAAGGGTACTTCACAACCTTCCACAATCTATCAACAATCCCACACTTTCCGCACTCACACCAGCTATCTAGCAAACTCACAAAACACTAATAGCACTGCTCAACTAGCCAACTATCCAGAACTAACAATGCATAGTCATGGTGAGAGTTTAAATAGGAGAAGGAGTCTCCATGAAAGGTGGAAGAGAGAGCTTATCATCAAAGGAAGATAGCACAATTGACGAAACTTCCACACCGGGGAAGGAAGGGTGACATAAACTAGGCCAACAACCAGGTCTGGAGTCATCTGGAAGGCCGACTATTGGAACAAATTCGCCCAATTTGGATCATCACGGGCACAAAACTGAGCTTCAGCGCTGACATCGCAAGTGATCAGTGCAGATAATCAGATCATCGCTGAAGGAAACACATGGCCCCGCGCTGGTGCATAAAATTGGGCCATTGTGGGAATCAGATGTACTTCAGCGTTGGCAGCGTGAATAGACTATTCATGAGTGCCTTTCAGCGCATTTATTAAGCCCAAAGCCGTGATGAGGCATATAACTTAGGAAAAGAGGGTCAATTGGCATGATCAGAGAGCATTTGTTCAACATGAGCATGTTTGACTTGGACACATGACACAGTGAGAAGACCGGGAGTGAAAGCGGTGATAAATGACTGTGTAACAGATGCCCCCTAAAGTATGAAGCCCAAGAGAGTGGGAGGGGTGAAATGCTTTACAAAACAACTGAGCCGGAACACCATCTGGAAGGACCTGTATGCAAGTCAAACTGATATCTCTGAAGTACATGTAGTCTAGGCATGGGCACAACCATCCAAAAGACATACGAACTAGGTCTGTGGTATGGACGCAGCCACCCAGCTAATGAGACCATGATAATGACAAAGGTGTGGTCGCAACCACCCGTAAAGACTCAAGTATGGTCGAAACCACCTATTAATGAGTCATGTAATCACGAACCAATCCACGTAGCCCAAACGTGTGTGATATGAGTTCGGGGTCTTGAACCCAACCAACCATAGTACAAATTCTAACATGTGAATCAAGGTGCTGAAGTCAAGCATTATAGAAAGTCGCTTGATTACTAGTCAATGATGGAAACTATTAACAAGTGTGAGAGAAACCACCCATGATGCCAATGGTTCTCAAGGTACTAGCTAGCACAATCCACGGAGTGTGAAAAAGGAGCTGAAGTCAAACACTCGTGGAATCACCCAATCGACGACCAATGATGAAAGTCGACCGTCAGGTGCGAAGAACTTGCCATTGAGGCATGCAAGCTCTAAGGTACCAAAGGGATCTCTGGATCAATCTCCTGGATAATGAGCTGATGTCGACAGGAGACGACCTGTCACAGGAAGGCTATAATGTTTCCCTCATCAACAAAACGAGACAAGGAACAAGTGGTAGATGGTGAAACAGAGTATCAGAGAAAAAGGCAAGGATGTAAACTGCAGAAGGATTATACCCTTGAACATGTCGGCGACACGACTCCGGACGGTGGAAGCATTCAGGTACCAAAGGATCAGAGGCTTGATGGAGACAGCATGGATCAAATGGAATCAGGCTAAATGACAACCCAAACCCGTGGAAGGCCAAGTGACGACGTATGGATGTCCCAACCCGACAAGAAGCAGAAGTGTCGATGTTCAAGAGTGACTAGCTACCAGAGACAATCAACGATGTTTTCCAAATTTTCCCCCACCATTGCTAGCAAGTACCCCAATTATTTTTGAAAACAAGCTTGAAGGGGATAGCATATGCTTGTGATATAAGTTCGACCTTTGGTCGAATCCAACCTAGTAATATTTTAACGAGCCCTAGGGAGGAAAAACTCGAGTCTGGTAATGGTGACGAGTCCAATGTCGTCCGGGTTTAACGAGTCCGACATAGGCAAAACGCGGAGTCTTTTTCATGTTTAGAGAGTTTGAAAAAGACACGGAAAAGAAAACTCCAGGGGGGTCCTTTTTCATAGATTTATGTCTCTCAAGCCCGAAAAAGTATAAAACGATACTCGAAAGAACCGCCTAACCACTACGATCGAGGAGTACTTTTCATGATTACTGACTTCGACCTGAAAAAGTAGAAAAGCGACTGAAATCACATTGTCTCGTAACCAATAACGAGCCTGAAATGACAAAAGCCCAACAATCTTTTCTCATTTACAAGGTCGGAAAAGAACTTAAAGCAGACTGCCTCTTGTTCCATTTAACGAGTTAAAAGGAAAACTTGGCAATCTTTTCTTCTTTAAATGGTCGGAAAAGAGCTGAAATCAGACCTCCATTTTTATTCTCTTTAATGAGTCAAAAAGGGAAAAATACTTGGCAATCTTTTCATCTTTTACAAGTTAGAAAAGAGCTTAAAGGAGACTCGTCCTAGAGGAACAAGTGGTATAAAGGGTAGCAACTGGTTCCGACAATGGTGGAACTGCTCAAAACATGTAATGGTCAAGAGGCTGCATAATAAAACCACTCATCCCTGTGGTTCCTTAGGAAAGGAAAAACAACTAAGTGAAAGCATATGATCAGCCAAAGAGATGGTGGCGATGGAATGAAACAACCAAGGCTCATCTAGCAGAAATTAGCGGATAAACGACAATCACGAGATGTAAATCAGGTATGGGTTCATTTTTACACAAGCTTGAACCATGGAAAACTCTACTTGGATTCGATTTCATGTTTACACAAGCTTGAAATGAAAAACTATGCTTGTTATGAGTTCGGATGCCCCCAACATAATGACGCAAATTGAGGTACATGCCCCCGAAGCTTCATTACATTCAACGAGGTAGATGGAATGAAGGTTCACTTTTGAGATCTTCGAAAGACTCGACTCAGATTTTATGAGATCTTAATCAAAGACTCGATTTGGAAAAGGATCTGTTTCATTTTTTAATGAGGTTGACATGGTAAAAGAACTATCCTCATAACCCTTGTTTCATTTTTTAACAAGGTTGACACAGGAAGAAACTATCCTCGGGACCCCTGTTGTCATTTTTTAATGAGGTTGACACAGGAAATGAACCATCCTTGGGACACCCGGTTTCATTTTTTAACGAGGTTGAGATAGGAACAAACTATCCTCATACACCTTGTTTCATTTTTTAACGAGGTCGACACAAGATTAGAACTATCCTCGAACACCTTGTTTCATTTTTTAATGAGGTTGATAAAAGATTAGAACTATTCTCGAACACCTTGTTTCATTTTTTAACGAGGTTGACAGAAGATTAGAACTATCCTCGACACTCCTGTTCATGGGCCATATGAGAACATGGCTCCCAAGAGGTCTTCGCGAGATGGAAGAAACGCACTCTGGGAAAAAAACATGTCATGATGCACCAATGACAGATCAGGTTCCAATGCCCCCAGTACATGATGTAGATGTACGAGACCATTTGCATGATCATCAGCAGAGGTGGAGATGGAACGGGTAGCCACATAATTGACCTATGGCAAGGGAGGTACTGCTTGCGAGCAAGAACTAATAGGGGATGATGGCGGCACAGGAGGTGCTGGGTGACTAAAGAATGATAATTGATCTATGGTCACAATTCTTCCATCGTGTGGAAAACAAACCACACAGAAAAGTGAAGAGACAAGGGCCTCCATGACATAAACATAGTCATGGCCAAGGAGAAGACTGAACTCTAAAGAACCTTGGACAATCAATACGTTGATAGAGACGGTTTTGCCCCCCAAAGTAACAAGGAACTTCGAAAGGATCCCTAATGGTTGACTGGTTCCTCCGTCAAACGCTAACAGATTTTGTCCGACAGGCACAAGCTGTGGGGAGCCCAAAGCTTGCCAAGTAGTGGAAGGAAAAATACTGACAGATGCACCCTCATCCAAGACGGTGCCAGGTACTGCCTTATCATAGGCATGTACTGTAATCTGGAAAGGCACATGGGATGGAAGGCGGAATGCAGCCAAATGACTCCAGTCAAAGGAAATGACCGAACTACTTGGTGGGGGAATCGTATGATTTCCCCCCTACTTTACAGGAACCGAAGAAGGACTCTCTTGATCAGTAGGGATAGGAGGGTCGTTCTCGGACTCAGGAGAATCTGACGAGACGAGAAGAACATGAGCATGACGCTCTTCAGAAACAAAGTGATCAATAGGTAGTGAACCCAAGTTGATACTCTCTTCGACCAATGGTTGGTCTGGAACAGGCTAAGCACAACTAAGTTTGGAAGGAGGAGGATGGACAAGAGGAGAATCTAAGTCAATCTCTTTGTCAATGGGGAGAGGGTCTGAAGAGAGCCTCTGATAACCAATGGGAAGTTGGGGTGAAGAAGCTGTAAGACTTTCCAAAACGGCGGAAGCTTTGTCCATGAGCGGACAAAGGTGAAGGGGATGGTTGCCTTCACACAGTCTACAAGGGAATCAAATCTTCCCTTTCTTCTTACCATTTCCAATTGATAGGGTAGAATCGCCATGAGCTTCAGAGGACGATGAGGGGCAAGATGGATCGTGAGACCATACTTCTAAGATCCTAGGAATGTCAGGACAATCATGAAGAGGATGGTCACCCTTGCATAATTTACAAGGAAACTTAACCTTCCGCGGAGGAGCAGAAGGTGGTCTAACCTGAGATGTACTCGGAGCAGTAGCTGTGCAGGTGGCCTCACATTTATCAGACTTCTTCTTCTTCTTTTTCTTAGTCTCCTGGTTACTAGATGTGGAACTTTCACCAGGTGAAGGAGGAGATGAAGGTGAAGAAACAGGGGAAGAAGGCATAGGCTCACCCTTGGAATCAATGTGCCGTGATTCAGATGAAGGAGATGGTGGAATAGGAGTCATGACACTCGGGACCACCGAGGTTGAAAATAACCACACGGGAAAACCGATGGTGAACCCAGGCAAAGACAATGTTGTCATATACGAAGCACCAACATTTCCAAATGAAGGAAACGGACCAGGATTTCCATCTGGGGGAAGACCTTGGCCGGTAGACTCGGGGAATGTATCCATTAAGAACGAACCTGAAAAACACTCTTCTCACAAAAAAGAACTTGAACTATTACCAGGAATATTTCGTGGGCAGTAAATTTTATGATACAGGAACAAGACTTGACCTTTTCATGTTTTAAGAGTCGAGAAAAGGACGAAAAGGTGACTCTATCTCTTTCGAGGTTTAATGAGCCTAAAAGGACAAGTGCTCAGATGGACCTTTTCTTTTAAGGAGTCTAAAAAGGAACGAAAGTGACTACTATGGAGAAACTAGGCAAAAGGTTTACCAAACAATCTGTAAAACTGCATATACACCTTGGCAGTCATATGAAAACCAAGGACTTTCCGTATGGCAGTCAATCTTCCCGAATGCTGTGTTTGGTGCGTTATGGTTTGCAAGGTGGTATACACGGCTTCCTAAGGATAAAGGATGATAAACCTAGTGGGGTCTCCCAATATATACTCGACGTCACGTGGGAGCACAATTCCGTACTAGACCACTATTGAGTCACAGAAGGAGGAATCACCCAACCTTGAGTGAAAACAATAGTGACTAGGTTTAACGACGCTGGAGCACGTCTGTAGCCTAGACCTCTAAATAATGAGCATTATGTTCCAATGCGTTTTTAGATTTATTCAATTCATTTTAAGGTTGATCTTGAATTATGTTTCAGTTTTTAGGCCTTGCCGTATGTATATAATAAATCCTAGGATGCAACTAGAATGAATGAAATATCCTTTTACTTCAATGAACACCTACCTATGGGAGGGTAGAGAGATCATTCCCAAACCAATAAAACCAAGACAAGCGAGTGCAAACACTAAGAAACACAATGCATCAATACACTAATCTCACTATCCATCGATACTACTAACGAAAGATTTAAAATTTGCTTTCCAATTTTTCAAACATGAGAATTCGTAATGCAAATGTACTTTCACTTTCGTATGATAAATGAATGCAAACTTTTGATTTTCTTTTTTTTTTGAATTTAAAGAAGCAAACAAGCAAGTGTGAACTGATCGATCCAAACAATTGTGATCTATGCTTGGTTGTGAAGAAATCGAATCAACATAAAAAATTGGTTCAATAATCGACACTAAAAATCAACCAGCAAGAAAACAAGCAGTGAAAGAGCCTCAAGCAAATCACAAGAAGGTTGTGGATGAACCTTGAACAGACAAGTAACCCAAGAAAATGGTTTCTCGACAAAACCTCTAAAGGGCTAGGTCACATAGTCAAAAAATAACACAAGACTCACTCAATGAAATCAAAGAGATAGTACCCTAACCAAAAGCAATTAAAAAAAGCTAATAAGAGACAAGAAACAACAGGGGATAAGCAAGATTGATGAATTTAGGAGGTAAAGTTATAAAAACAACTTTACAGGAGTCATCGCAAGTGTTACACAGACAACTCGAGATGTCATCACAATTTTAGGTACCATTGCTAGTGATGTACAGAAAACTCGAGATGTCATCGCAAGTTTAGGTACCATTGCTAGTGATGCACAGAAAACTCGAGATGTCATCGCAAATTTTACACTGACAAATCGAGATGATCGTGGAAGTACACCTATTTTCCATGATGATGCGATTTCAAGAGTCATCGCAGGAATTAAACTAGCAATCCGAGATCATCGCGGGTTTAAAGCAATAAAGCGGCGATGACGTCGCCACTGTGCATGTCTTTTCCGCGATGATTTGATTTCAGGAATCGTCGCGATTATGTGACATTATCCAGCGATGCACAAGATTTTACAAAAGGGTGAGTGCGATGACAATATGATTGTTAAAATTAAATCTGCGATGATGTTCAGAACAATGACAGGCGAACCAAAACTCCCAAATAAACAACAACCAATCCTTCAATCAAATAGGGGTATTTCCCAGATCAACCCAGGAAACTCAGAGGATTGATAACTAATCCCCAAAACTTCAAAAGAGACCAAATCAAAAAATCAAGACAAGAGCAAACAAAGAAAAAAAGGCCAAAACCCTCCCCAGTGGAGTCGCCAATTTGTGATGCAAGAAAGTGTTCCCTCTACGGACAGAGGCAACCCCTCTAGCCCTAGAGTGGGTCTAGCCACAAACAAGGACAGATCAACAATAGCTTTCTTTAAACAGTTAAAGTTGGAGGCCTACCTTAACCGATGGTCGATGAACTCTGTTGCAATGCTTCAGCTTCCGCTTCCTTCTCCTCAACAAGTGATCAACCTGAAACAAAACAAAGGAAATACAATAAAGCACGTAACCAGATACAACAATGAACTATTTACTCACAAAGTCAAGAAGTCATGAGCTATCAAGTACATTACATACAAGACATAGGAACACATCATTGATTGCATTAATAATGAAATAAGAGTCAGCTTACCACCAAAATCTTGACGTCACAAGCCTTCTCGGAAGGGTCCAGCCAGCATGTTCTTCAAGCATTCACTCTTTGGAGATGGATCTCCCAACATACAAGAGCTCTCTCACTCATAAGCTTTACACAAGATTAAGGGCACTTCACAACCTTCCACAAGCTATCAACAATCCCACACTTGCCACAATCACACCAGTTATCTAGCAAACTCACAAAACACTAATAGCACTGCTCAACTAGCCAACTATCCAGAACTAGCAATGCATAGCAATGGTGAGAGTTTAAATAGGAGAAGGAGTCTCCATGAAAGGTGGAAGAGAGCTTATCATCAAAGGAAGGTAGCAAAATTGATGGAACTGCCTCGCCAGGGAAGGAAGGGCGACATAAACTAGGCCAACAACCAGGTCTGGAGTCATCTGGAAGGCTGACTATTGGAAAAAATTCGCCCAATCTGGATCATCGCGGGCACAAAACTGAGCTTCAGCACTAACATCGCAAGTCATCATTGCAGATAGTCAGATCATCGCTGAAGGAAACACATAGCCCCATGGTTGTGCATAAAATCGGGCCATCCCGGGAATCAGATGTACTTCCGCGTTGGCAGTGCGAATGGACTGTTCATGAGCGCCTTTCAGCGCGTTTATTAAGCCGAAAGCCGCTATGAGGCAAATAACTTAGGAAAATAGGTTCAATTGGCATGATCAGAGAGAATTTGTTCAACATCAGCATGTTTGACTTGGACACTTGACACAGTGAGAAGACCGGGAGTGAAAGCGGTGACAAATTACTGTGTAACAACTAGTAAGGACTTGGGTAATAACATTTTTCAACCCCCAAGTAGGGATGTGTGAAGGTAGCATCTCAGGCTGTGAGGTGCGGGGAAGTGCGCGTAGTGACGTGCACGTAGGGTTGAACCGTGGACCACTTGAAACTCATTAGACATATCCAGGGTGCGGAAACCTGGTTCTAGCACCCTCCCATACTACTTCGGGTGAGACCTTAGTCTGTGCTCCATGGACTGTTGCTGAAAGGGCTAGTAGTACCTGGATTTGTTTGGCTTAATCACCTATAAACCTGTGTCAGGCCTCAACAAGCCAACACATCCCCAAGTGGAGTCACTGTTAGGTTCCTATAATAACAGTCTTCATAATTTTGGGTTGCCTATGTAAAGTCTTGTAATATTGTGCATACTTTTTCTTTCTGCAAAATGTTTTCCCATATTAAAAAATGTAAAGAGGGTAAGTCCTAAAAGAAAAATCAAAAGACTAAAAGAAAAGGATCAAAAAAGAAGATAAAATATGAAACCCACCAAAAAGAGATAAAAATAGATCATGAAATTGTGCACATTCAAATGCCACTACTCTTAGTTTACTTTTTGCAAATAATATTGTGTGCAGCTTGTCAAAATGCCACAATCCATGATGATCAAACCATTTAATATTGATTCATTCATGAATTGAATTTCATGCTGATAGATAGAGAATAAATATCTAGCCAAACTGTTTAATATTGGCAGATCAGTAGTTAGGTAGAGAATAATAATGAGCTCATCAGTTTAATTTGAGCCATTCGAAGTTATAAGATTAGAATTAGATAGTTTTCTTATCAAAGAAAAATAAAGGGTCCGCAAGCTCAAATGCACCCAGTAAATGAAGAAAAAATGTTAGGGTAAATGATGGGTAGGCAGAAGCAGTTTTCACAAGGCATGGAGAACATCAATTGGCTCATTTCATATTACTAATTTCCTTCCAAACTCATTTTCCCTTGTAAAAATATCCCTTCCTTTCATTTTAACCTTTTCCCCTTACTTCACTTATTTCCCCTTTCTAAAACCCTTTTCCTTAGTAAAAAAAGCATATTTTCATTAGAAAAGTAAATTCCCCCACTAAATATCCTGGGTCCCCACTTATATTTTAATACCCATTGCATCACTTATCCCTGGGCCCTGCCTATTAAATCCCTGACTGAGCTTCCTATTCGTCAATCCGTTGGATCTTCATTCCTCAAATCCAATGGCCAATAGAACCTATCACACCACCAATTGCCCAACCTTTAACACCATTGATGGGTTGCAAAATGAGTAGTTTCACAAGCCCACTTCCTTGCTATGTGGCAGCTCCAGATTGTATCGCATCCTCCAATCCAAAACCGCTAACCCGCTTTTCACAATGTGATAACTGCCAGTCCATTGTCTGAACTGTATGATGAAACCACCCTACCATTTGAATTTAACCTCATGCCCATATGTTTAACCACTATTGTTTAAAAGCAATAAACCTACCCTTTACAGTCTTTTCACCATTATTCTATTGAAGTTTGTGAAAAAGAGCCTCTGCCAACCTATTCTTAAGCCAAAAAAGCTCTGTTGACCTATTTTCAAGAGATTTCACACTAGAATTCAAGCCTTTCACCACCAGGAGACAGTGCTGACTCAGCCTAAAGCTTTATAAAGACCATTAAAGCCTATTTCACTGGCAGAAAGCCTTAGTTTCTTCTAGAACCCCTTCTACATACTAAAATCTTCATTTTCCAGGTATTCCTAAGTGCTGAGGCCTGTACTTAAGCAAGAAAGTAATAACTACTAATTGAACAAATTAAATGGCCTCCAAGAGTATTATAAATGTCAATCCATTGCAACCACCTATAATCGATGTTGAACATGACCCCCTTGCTGACAAAGACATCAAAATCAGTGATATAGTCACTGATTTCAACCTCCTTGAGCTCCACCACTGGAGCCATGATAAATTCATAGACTAGGATGATGATATCCTTCTCTGGGATTCAAACCTACCCAACTATATCTTCCCATGAACCTTCCAATTTCTAGAAATCATCAGGCTCTGTCAAGCCAATTATCTGCCCAATGAAAGAGCCCTAGTAACCCCTATCAAAGAGATTTTGTTCACAATTACTACAGAATCAATAAACTAGATGTTGCAAATTCAACCTAAGCCTGATGAAACCCCTTTGTCAATTGAAATCCTCACTAAGTTATATCTAAATCTTGAATTTCCACAGAGATTTAAAGTCTTCAAAAGTTTTCTTCCTTCATTTGTTGAAACCCCAAAGAGTAACCCTCCTTATTTAGCCTCAATTTTTTCAAAAAGAACAAGACAGATTGTTTCAATGCTGTCTTGTATTCTAGGCTATTTTATAGATGAGTATGTTGATGCTCCAATCTTAGGTTTTTTTTCCATTTTCTGCCCAAGACAACCTCCTACTTTCACATTTAACTTTGCTCAATACCTATCAAATTTTATCCATGTGCAGTTAGTTAAATTACTTGAAGAAGGTGTGTTCAAGTACTCATCTGTTTTCTTGCATATGTTCTTATACTTCCAATCTGAAAGGTTTGTAGTAAGCCTCCAAAAATTGGACATTGATGGTAACCCACAATGAGTTGTCTTCTGGACTTCCCTAATCAGAAAAGATTCCACAGAGTTCACCTACAAGGTGTTGGCTTATTAGGGCCTAACTTAGGTTCAGAAATGTTTAGCCAAACAAATCCTGAAACTACCGGGCCTTTCGGCAACAGTATGCGGAGCGCGGACTAAGGTCTTCTTACACAAAAATATCGTCACCTTGATTATTTGCAGTTAGTGTAGGCCTATCATCACCTATACTAGCTTCCTAAGCAATTCTTAAACCTCAGCTCTTCAAAACAAGCTTGAGAAAAGAGAGAAAGACATCAAAAAAGCAATGTAACTCTGGTTCCGCACTTTCTCTTACTTTTGCCTGCGGGCCCGCACCTTTTTTTCAAAGTATCTGCATACTTATATGCTCTGTATGTAAAGGGGAAGGTGCGTACCCCTGTAAAAGTCAAAAGGCGCAATCTTTATCTTAAAAAACTCATCTTGGGTTAATTCTAGAGTTTTCTAGAAGCATTTGTTACGTGGATTGTTCGCTCCAACTGGTTCATGCATCCCATCATAGGAGGAACTAATCCCTTTGAAGGAGGACTCTATCCCTTGGAAGGAGGAGCTGGTAACTGATCTCCATTGCACTATAAATTGAGGCATTGGGTTAGTGGCCAGGGAGGTTAGAAGCTGAACTTTTGAGGGTAAATGCTAGTGAAATCAAGACTTCCTATTTGAGCTTAAGAGGAGAGATCACATACCTTTTTGGCCCCATTAGGGAGTGAGTGAAGCTTGTCAAAGTAGAGGAGACTTCTTGTTGGACCCTGGAAGGAGCTTGTACAGCGTCAAGGCAAAGGTTGTAAGGTTCTTTTCTTTTGAATTAATACAATCAAGCTCATTTTTCTCAACAAGTATCTTATGCTATTTGTTTCATGGACTCCTTGACGTTCATGTTAAATATGTTTTATAATATTGGATATTCAGGTGCTATTTAATTGTTTGCCTTGTTTGTGCTTGCAGGTTTGTGATGAAGGAACTTACTTGGATCAAAGGAGCGAAGGCATCTCCAAACTTGCGTTGGACATGAGGTAGCCCCTTAAACACATTTGTTTACCATTATTTATAAAGCGTATTTAGAGAAAGATAGTGTCTGGTTGGTTTGTTTGTCATTAGGTCTTCATTAGATTCTAGGAAGGTCTGTTTTGTCCACAAGATCGACTAATTCCGCGTGACAAAATGGCGACTCCACTGGGGACTTGATTTTTTTCCTCGTTTTTCTTTGACTTGAGAAACTTGTTCTTTTGTTTATATTTTTGGCTTGTTTTGTGTGGCTTTGGGTAGAATTAGTTGATGTAGCTTTGTTTTTTCTTTTTCATTACTTTGGTTGAAGTCCGCAGCCTGCGCTTATATCAAAGTGCGTACCTGTACGCACTTTGTTTTTGTGCACAGGGCGTACCTGCACTTGGGTAAGCTCTGCACTTGCGTACCCTGCTAAATTTTTGAAAATTTTGACTTTTGCTCTTTCAGTTAGTTTTATTTTGTTTTTCTAGTGGTTATCCTCTGCCCATACCTGCATGTGACTGGTTGAAATCTTTCCTTGGTTTAATTTCATTAGCATTAGTGTTTTAGGTGAAATTCCTAGGAGTTTTGCTTGTTGGGTTTGTTTTTTGATTTGGTTGTGTAGTGGCTCTGAACTTAGAGGTTGTAGGGACTTCAAATCACCTTAGTGTCTACCAGTCTTCTTATGAGTCTGACCATTTATGAAATCTCCCCTTGTTGAGGAATCCGCTTTGAGTTTTCTCTTTACAAAACTTCAAAAAGGTTTTGATTGAAAGTTTGGATTTCCATTTTCAAAAGGAAAACAAAATTGGTTGTTCTTCACTTATTTGTGATTCTGGACAAATTGGTCGTTGGTTTGCTTGTAACCAATTAAAACATCCTCAAAAAGGCTTATTGTGAGCTTTTACTTCAAATAGGTTTTCTTAGTTTGTAGATCTTAAGCTTGCTTTATTCAATAGTTTTCTCAAAGATTTGCTTTAGTTATAGATTTAAATGTTTTTTAAAAAATATGAAAGGTCTCTTTTGAAAATTTTTGTTTTTAGTAGCATTTGAATGCTTGAATGAAAAAGAGAAATTCTTGTGAAAATAATTAGTTGTCTCGTTTTTTAGTGCATTTAAATGAATACTCTTCTTTTGATTTGATCGTTAAGAAAGATTTGTGTTTTTAAGTATTTGCATCTTCCAACTCTTTCCTAGCTAGAACTTCGTTGAAGAGAAAAGATTATTTAATCATCTTAAGTGCATTTTTGTAGTGATTTTGAGTCGAGTCTTTACGCCATGAGTTTCATCTCCATCACCTCTTGACTTAATCAAAAACCACTAAAACTCACGGTTAAAATAAAATCAATCTAGCAAATTTTTTGTTTTTAGGGCTCTGATACACCAACATAGCTTAGGCTAGTATCTTGGAGTAGGGAGTAATTAACTCTCCAAGATAGTAAAACAAACAAGTAGCTTTATCTTGCGGTAGGAGAAACCGAATTGTTGCATCTATGCTCTGGGAAAGCTCCTCTTAAAGGAGAAACACAAGATCGTGTCCGAACCAGTGTGGGAATCAATCCTTCCTCATTGGGAACGATGCCAGATATTCACGTATTACAAACGGTAAACCTCGGATTAACCATTGTCGAGGAGACTGGGGTCACTTGTTGGTAAACCTCAGATAATGTCGAGGAGCCTTCAAGGGGATTGAGCTTGCTACTCTTCCCTTGCGTGCGTATCGGATCGTAGATTGTTCCCCTAGGTATATTTGTTTATGTTGGTAACCTTAGGGACCATATTCTCTAGGATTCTTCCTAAGGTGACGGTGGCGGGAAGATCCCACTGTACCTGGAGCAGACGTCGGCTAGACTCACTTGAATTTTTTGGGGGGTTCTCTTCACTTGAGACAGTTAAGTGGAGAAACTTGTGCCATTCTATTCATTAAGCAGGTTGTCGAGGTAACTGTTCCAACCGCTATTTCTGTAT
>APFE030031373.1:24236-92978 GCA_000404065.3 Pinus taeda
GAGCCTGGGGTCACTTGTTGGTAAACCTCGGTTTATGTCGAGGAGCCTTCAAGGGGATTGAGCTTGCTACTCTGCCCTTGCGTGCGTATCGGATCGTACATTGTTCCCCCAGGTATATTTGTTTCTGTTGGTAACCTTAGCGACCATATTCTCTAGGATTCTTCCTAAGGTGACGGTGACGGGAAGATCCCACTGTACCTGGAGCAGACGTCGGCTAGACTCACTTGGATTTTTTGGGGGGTTCTCTTCACTTGAGACAGTTAAGTGGAGAAACTTGTGCCAGTCTATTCATTATGCAGGTTGTCGGGGTAACTGTTCCAACCGCTATTTCTGTATCGAACTCTGTCGCGTTGGATTTCATCACCAACTAGTGTTTTCGGTCCGGAAAGTTACTGTTTGTGTGTGTTTGATCTCTTAGATTCTGTAGGCGTGTGATTCAATTTGTTTGGTTCTTTAGAGACTTTAGGTGATTTTCATTGAGATTTTACTTTGTTTGTGTGTGAAGTAGTTAAAAGTCTTTAACTGTGGCTCAATTACCGAGGCATTCCTGTAGACTTCGCGGCCAATCCCCTGAGTTTGTTAATGTGGCTAAGTTTCTGAGGACTTCCCGTAGGCTTTGGGGTCAACCTCCTGAAGACATACCGAGCCACTTTGAAGGCTTGAGAGTCCTCGTATCTCCAAGTAGTGGTAGAAGTGGGTCACCTGAAGAAGGAGAACCTCCTTTGGTAGAATATTTTGATTCTCAACCGTTAGTAATTTCAGAAATTACTGGTAGTATTGCATCTACTAGTGATATAGGTGAAGAACCTGAAGTATCTGAACCTGAATCTGAAGTTGCTACTACTTCCGTATCAGAGTTTGTTTCTTCGACTCCTAGTGGTCCTAGTTCTCCTAGTGTAGAAACCGTAATTACCCAAGATCTTCCTGCTGGACTCATAGCAATCAAAGATCTTGCTATTTCAGATATCGAAGAAAGCTTTCCTTTTCTGGACAATCGAACTATCTTAGATCTTAGGGAGCGTGAATCGATTTTTTATAGTTCGTCTAGGAGCACTGCTTGGTACCATTCACTGACCAATCTTTTGGAAAATCTGGGACTTAGTTTTACACCACCTCACATTTTTTATCACCCTTCACCTAGAGATCATTATCCTACATTGAATATGTCTAGTTCGTCATCCATGTATTCTCAATCTCCGGAAGCCTATTTGTACTGCGGTCCCTCTGTTCCCGCTGGGTATCAGTCCATCTCTGGTACTTTTCGGGAGCATCTCCTCGTCCTATCGAACAAAAATTGTTAACTGGAAGTAGTGGTACTAAACCGTTGAGTGCAGAAGAAATTCTGATGATGTCAGGTCAACCTCAAGGTGCCCAGTTACCACCTGGGGGGCAACCTCAAGGTACTCAGTATGTGCCTGGGGGCAACCTCAGGGTACCCAGTATATGCCTGGGGGGCAACCTCAAGGTACTCAGTTTGCACCCGGGGGACAACCTCAAGGACAGTACATCCCTACGGGACAGTATGTTCCTCAAGGTCAACCCCAGACTCAATATGTACCCCAAGGTCAACCTCAGTATCAATATGTACCCGAAGGTCAACCTCAGTATCAATATGCACCCCAAAATCAACCTCAATATCAGTATGTACCTCAAGGTCAATCCCAGTATCATTACGTGCCTCAGGGTTATCAACCCCAAGGTCAGTACCCATCTCAAGGTTACTAACCGCCTTATGGTCAATCATATTATCAACCCTACCCTCAACTCGGCTATGGTCCTCAATATCCTCAAGGTCCATACCCCAGAACGAATTTGGTGTGGGATCCATCTCAATCTCAGCAGGTCTTGCAACCGAATGTGCATTCGTCATCTCAACTTGGACAACCTTTTGTCGCTGGTCCATCTCAGCAACCCGTCCAGTCTACTGCTAAAACTTCTGCACCTTCCGTAGTTTCTCAGCCTAGGCCTAGTACACCTCGTACTCCACCTCAAACATCTGCTGCAACTACTGCAACATCTACTCCATCTACCCCACCTTCTTCTGGAGTATCAGCAGCTTCGGTTTCTACTGTTCTTGTATCTACTCCTCAGACCTCTTTACCTCAGTCTGGATCTACGATACAGACTTCGGTCCAGATGCCTGTAGGAATTACGGTTGTCACTTCTCAACCTCAATTTAATCAACCTCTGTACCAAGGATAGTATCAACCTTAATATCGTCCTGCTGCGTAGAAATCAACCTATCAGTATCAACCGTACCCTAGGTATACATATCAACAACCTCAGCAACCCTAGTATGGTCTGGTTAATCCTGGTTTTCCAAGAGGACAAAATATCCCGAACGCGATTCCCATTCCTAGTTATCCTGGATATCCTCCTCCTGGGGCTGGTTTGCAGACCCCAAGTTCCAGGGACCCTAATCGTCAGTTACCATTCATCGCAACTTTGGACTTACCTCACTTGACGCGCCTTACAAACGATCCAATCAACTATCTTCCGTATTGGCCGCCAATACCGTATAAGTTGCCTAGTGATATTCCGAAATTCGAAGGTAAAACAGGAGAGGACCCGTCGAACCATGTGATGACTTATAATCTCTGGTGTGCATCTGTTTACGTCTGTTTCAGCGCACTCTAATTAGTCCTGCGGCCAAATGGTATATCGAATTACCGCGAGCCACTTTTTATGATTTTAGTCAGTTAGCTACCTCGTTTTTAACTCATTTTCAGTTGCGAGTTAGATATGACAATGGCCCGGAGCTATTAACTCGTTAAAGCAGTCGACGTCCACTTACATCTCAGATCATATCCATGAATGGAGACGTCGAAAGCGTTTAGTGAAGTTTTATATCCCAGATCAAATCTTAGCTGAGTGGTTTGTAAAATCCTTGTTGCCTAAGATCACTGAAGATGTAGCTAAAGTCGGAGTATTTACTGAAGAGAAAGTCATTGCTCAAGCGCAGTACCTTGACTTACTTTACACTCACTCGGGTACGTTACATGAGAAGATCCCCAACCTACCTAATCAAAATCAAATCGTTGCTTCTCCTTCAGGGTCTCATGCCGCTGATGGTATGATTGGCACGGTAAATACTAAAAGTAAGAGGAAATATTCTAAGAATTCTTCTCCTATAATAACATTTCCAGATTCCCCGACAGGAAAGTCTTCCGCGGAACTTTCCGCCAACATTCACGTTGTAGAATCTCCTACAGCCAAACCAAAAAACAGTGTTAAGAAGAAAGGGAAGAAGAAGAATAAAGAGAAAAATTCAAAAGAGAAACCAGAAAAAGCGGAACCCTCTGATGAAAAGCGCAAACCTCGTTATCTGTGTCTCATTTGTGATGAAGAGCATTATACGAGAGACTGCCCTCATCGGGCGGAAGTTGCAAAGATCGCCAAAGGTTCCCAAACTCCTGCTGTCTTGAAGGATCCTTTTCCAGCTCAAGATAGTAAGATGATAGGTTCATCCTCCATTGCCAATGAAGAACACATGTTGATGATGTCTCATGTAAGGATTGTGACTCGATCGGAAGATTATGGCAGTAAAAGTCCTGTTGATGGAAAGGAAGCAGAATCTTCTCATTCAAATCCATCAACCTCAGCTCTCGATTCTGATCCACTATAGATCGAGAAACCTAACCCAGAATTAGTAATCAAACCACCCACAAAGGGTGTACTTTGAAAGTCTGCTTCCAATCCACATGCGAGAGTGGCTCAGAATTACAACATTGTTGAGGATTTAGCTGTTTCACCCTCAACAATGTCGGCTTTGGAAGTGCTACAATCATGTCCAGCACAGCGTAAATTACTGTTGTCGGCTATAGGAGCTGTTGATGTGCAGGACCCGAACCTAATAATCTTCGATCTAGAAAATAGTGCACCGCGTCTCCCCCATCAAATGGCTGTCTAGATTCTAGTGATAGTAAAAAACAGACCTGTTGATAGGACTGTGATTGATCAGGGAGCTTCCACGTGTATCATGTCGATACAGTGTTGGAGATCGCTTTGTTCTCCTTTGCTAAATCAATCCCCGACAATTCTTAAGGCCTTTGATGGCCGTGGGTTTCATCCTTTCGGCATTTTATAGGATCTACCTATAGGGGTTGAAGGAAAAACCGTTAATCTAGATGTGGAGGTGGTTGATTCCCCTCTAGATTACAACCTTCTCTTGGGTCGTAGTTGGTCCTACGCTATGACAACTATTGTCCCATCGGTCTTTCGGCTTATCAAGTTCCCTCACAATGGAAAGATCGTAACTATAGACCAGTTGTCATACTTTTCATCCGACCCAGCCTCTGCTGAGAGCATTCAGCACATTGGCAAAGCGACAATCCCTTATAAGGATGTTGGTGTAGGGTTAGTTAAAGATTATGCTTTACTGGGCACTTTTCCTTTCCCTCCTATCAACGCATCATCTTCTACTGCAACAATTCATATGATTTCATCAGGAACCATCGTTAATGATGATCCTTGGATCATCCCTTATGAAACTGAGGTAGACTCATTTGGTACTCTTGTGCCTTTGAGTCTGTATAAATTTGCATATTAGACCGTGCAGTCGTTTTCCGACCCAATATCAACCCAAATCGACTTAATGAATGAAGTTCATGAAGACTCATTTTCAACATCAACCTCAGAATTAAAAACTTTTTCCGAACTTGTTCATTCAGATGAACAAATTCGTGAAATACTATGTGTCGATGAGTTACCATGGGAAGATCTACATCACAGATCTTCGTTTTTACCCGAGAGATATCATTTTGAAAACGATTTTTCATCAATCTTTACAACTGAATATGTTAAGGATGCTCAGAATCCAATGAAACATCTTGATTCCGAGTTAAATTTGGGAAATATTTCTAAAACTTTTCCCCTTGACATTTCGGTTAAGCATAGAATTATTGAAAACGTTCATATAGGTGCCTCTTGTACGGACGATGAAATCAAAACATACAAGGCCCTATTTCAAGAATTCCGCAATGTGTTTTCCTGGTCCTATGAGGAAATGCCAGGAATCGATCCAGCAATCGTAATTCATGGAATTAAAACCTACCCAGACGCTAAACCCGTTCGGCAACGTTTGCATCAGATTCACCCAAGAAAAGTTGCTGCGATTAAAGCAAAAGTTGAAAAATTATTGAAAGAAGGTTTCATTTATCCGATCCCGTTAACGGATTGGGTATCGAATATTGTTCCCGTGAAAAAAAAGCAAGGGACAATAAGAATCTGTATCGACTATAGGGATATTAATCGAGCATGTCCAAAAGAAAATTACCCTACACCCTATATCGATCAAATTATTGATGATTGTGCTGGTAGTGAAATTTTCTCCTTTATGGATGGCTTTTCGAGCTACAATCAAATCAATATTCTGCCTACCGATCAACCAAAAATGACATTCATTTGTCTGGCATGGGGAACATTTTCTTATTGCAAATTACCTTTTGGCCTTAAGAACGCCGGTGCAACTTTTCAATGGGCTATGTCTTACGCTTTTCATGATATAAAACACATTGTGCAACCTTATCTTGATGACTTGCCTGCTCATTCCTTACATAGAGCTGATCACCGTGTCCATTTACGAGCAATCTTCATGAGGTGTAGGCATTATCGAATTCGGTTGAATCCCCACAAGTGCGTGTTTTGCATTGAAACGGGTCGATTACGGGGATTTGTAGTTTCGAAAGCCAGCATTCGTGTCGATCCTTCGAAGGTCGAAGCTATCATCAAATTGTCTCCTCCTTCGAGTCTTCACCAACTCCAAAGTTTGTAAGGGAAAGCAAATTTTTTACATCGATTTATCCCTAACTACGTCGAGATTACAAAGTGTTTTACCTGGCTGTTGAAACAAAATGCTTCATTCTTTTGGGATGAGATAGCTGAGAAATCTTTCGATGCTTTAAAACATGCGTTGACCCATGCACTGTTGTTGCATCCTCCCAACTACAATGAGGACTACTACTTGTATCTCGCCACTTCCTATTCCACCATTGGAATGGTATTAGTTCAGGAAGATGAATTCGATACAGAACATGTGATATATTACCTTAGTCGCACGTTGAATCCAACTGAGCTAAAATACTCACATGTGGAGAAATTGGTATTGGCAGCTGTTCAAGTTGTCCAACGATTTCGTCATTACATTTTATTACGGAAAACTACGGTCGTTTCCGATTGCAACCCTATGATCTATATTTTGACCATGCAGTTGTTGGGGGGAAAGTACTCCAAATGGATTGTCATCTTGCAGGAGTTTGATTTGGAATTTGAAAAGTCCAAGTGAAAGAAATCATTAGTTTTTGTGGAACTTATGTGTGACATCCCGCGTGTTGATACAAAAACTGTGGCGGAGGAGCCCATTGCGGACGAATCCTTGTTTCTGATCAGCACTTTAGATCCGTGGTATGGAGATATCATCACTTATCTCCAAACCCAAACCTTTCGGCCCGATCTTTCATGATCCGACCATCGGAAAGTTCGATTCCAATCCTAGCAATTCAAAATTATTGGAGATACTCTTTATCGCCTGGGGGAAGACTCTATTTTTCGACGTTGTTTGACTCATGAGGAAGCCGAAAGGGTCTTAAATGACTGTCACTCTGGAGTGTGTGGCAGTCATATGTCTGGGTATGCCACTGCCCAAAAGATATTGCACGCTGGCTATTTCTGGCCGTCTTTGTTTAAAAATTGTATTACTGCGGTCCGAAAATGCCACAATTGTCAAAATTTTGATCGAAAGATGCGCGCTCCACCTGCTCCTCTTCACCCTATAATTTTCATTGGTCCTTTTTCCAAATGGGGTATCGATTATATTACATGTAACCCTCCCTCGGCCGGGGGGCATGCGTACATTATCCTTGCGGTAGATTATTTTACTAAGTGGGCTGAGGCGATGCCTACATTTGAGGCAGACGGCAAAACAGCTGCAATTTTCATATTCAATCATATAATTGCTAGGTTTGGTGTTCCACAAGTGATTATCACTGATCATGGGCGTCATTTTCGAAATGTTATGATGACAGAATATACAGACCAACTTGGCTTGCGTCACGACAGTTCAACTCCTTATTATCCACAAGCTAATGGTCTGGTTGAAGCCATCAACAAAGTCTTAGTCATCATGATTCGATGAATCATTGGGATTCATTGGTCGAACTCGCACAATATGTTATTTTCACCGTTGTGGGCATACCGAACCTCAGTCAAAACATCAACAGGGTTCACTCCTTTCCAACTACTTTATGGTTTGGAAGCTGTGTTACCTATTGAATGCGAAATCCCGTCATTGCGAATGGCCATCGAATTACTTCCAGCTACTTCCGAAGAGGAAAGACGTTTATTATACTTAGCTCATCTAGATGAGAATCACTGCGATGCTGCATTAGCGATCGAATCTCATGCTAAACATATTAAGGCTCAGTATGATCGAAATGTAACCCCTCGAAATTTTTCAGAAGGAGATTTAGTCCTTTCGTACGATCAAGCAAATGATAAATTAGGCACTGGAAAGTTCATGACTATGTGGCATGGTCCTTTTGTTGTCAAGCGAAAGCTAGTGAAAGGGGCCCATGAATTGGTAGACTTTGACGAGGTCTCTTTAGGTAAACCTAGAAATGGTCTTTACCTGAAGAGATATTATGCTTAAAGCGAGTGTGGAGATTTTCTAGTTAGGTTATTTTTTCTTCTAGCTGGTGTGTTTTAGATTAAAAGTGTGCTTAGCTTAGAGATTGAGTTTTCCATCGTTATTCCTGCTTATCTTGGTTTTACGTTGATGTCGCAGATGTCGACGCCTCTTCAAACATATATTGGTTTCGCTGATGGCACTTGTCGTAGTACACGAAATATTTCTTCCGCAGCTTGGGTTATCTATTCGCCCTCTGATGAGTTGGTATCTATGCATGGGGTAGGCCTCGGTCAAACAACAAACAACATTGCAGAGTATAGTGCAGTGGTGGAGTTATTATCTGAATCTATTTCATTTGGGATTCGGAGTTTGATAGTGAGGTAAGATTCTGAACTCGTTGTATTACAGCTTAATAGAGTATACGCCATTAGAAATAAAGTTTTATTAAGATTATTTTTGAGAGTGCATCTCTTGGAACGTGAATTTGACTATATTGAATATCAACATATTCCAAGATCTTTAAATACATTAGCAGATGCAATTGCTTGTCAAATGTTAAGTAGACATGTGCGATAATCATACACGTAAATTTAAAAACATTCCATAACATGTTTAACAAGACAAGTCAGTAATAACGATATCATATATATATAGGAGTGTGTCAAAAAATACATCGTCCTCGATTATAGGTTGAAAAACACCTTATGATCGGCAAAAATGATAGGTACAAAAATCAAAATGTCATACGTGACTACAATAAGCGATCATCCCATCACTGGTGATGATCTCGATACGAAACCACTGCACGGGCCACCTTACAAAGGAACGTCCTAAAAGGTCCGGGGACTCCAATCACATATCACTGAAGTCGACGAGGGATGTCGTCTATGCTAGTCTCGGGAATGTCCCCTGTCAAGCGCTCTGGGTGACTCTCCAACTCGGCCAAGGTCTCTGCTGATTCGTCCTGTGGGGCCGGAGCCGGTGCAACTGGTTTCTTTCTCTCGAAAGGCCAGAGAGCGGCTGGTTGTTGTGGGCCCACATCTGCATTTTGAGATTATTACTATCAGTTCTGAGACGATATAAAAATAAAAAATTAACATAAGGAAAGTGTTGAAAATGATTACCAGAGTCGTCCCACTGCTCTCCTGGAGGAAGAGCCATGTCTGGGTCTCCCCGAATGTCAACCCCAACATAAGGAAAATCCTGGATAGAAAAAACTTGGTTCCCCAACCATTAGAAATACTCAGGTTTGAATTGGACGACCTCGGTCCCCTCGTCACGATGGCGGGCCATGACTGCAACCCATCGCATCAGTTTGGGCTCTCGGGGAAGCCTAACTCCAACTGTAAGGTGTTGTGGGATAAGCATAGGAATCCTCTCCAGGCCAAAGCTCATGATTAAAGCTCCATAACCAAAAGTCTTCAGTCGTCCGTTCTTGGCCCTGGTCAATTGGCCCTTCACATTGGCCAACATAACATCGCACCAGTTGAAGATGTTGCCCTGAAAGCAATCAACTGCCATACGCATCTGGGATCCGGTGGCAACATGTAATGTGGCAGCTCTGTAGAGTCTAGTAACAGTGAATGCAATCACCATGATCTCAGGACGGGATATGGTCTTTATGTCTATCCCTTTGTCTCTAGTCTAGCGGTTGCAGTACTCTAACTGGAGACTATCGACGGACTAGGCACCTGCCCTAGTCTCGAACAGAGTCAAGTCTATGCCTCTCTTAGGCAAACCAGTCAAAAAGTATATATCCGCCGGCTCGATCTCGAGCTGGTGGCCACCAATGAAGAAACACTGGCCTTGGACGCTCCATCTGTCAACCATCCACTACAAGAAATCCACCTGGGCCCTCATGCCACGAATGGCCCAGTATTTGTATAAGTCGCACGCCCTCAAAGCATCAAGCGAAGGTTGATGATTCCATGCGGCAGCGTCCACGTCCTCGTGCTCTCATTCACGCCAATCTAGCATGGTGTACTACCTACATCAAGCAAAAAGATCAATTAGAGAGCTCAAATAATTTTTCTTTGGTCCATTTTTGAAGATTTTTGGGTTAAAAACCCTCGCGGCGGGGCCCGCACCCTTCCTGTTGGACACAGTGCGTGGGACCGCACTTTGTCCACATGGAAGATGCGAACCCCGAGCTTTTTCCCAAAGGAGAAAAAGTCGGGGTCCACAGGTTTGCAGTGGTGAACCTGCGTACCCCGAGCGCGGGTTTTTTGCCTAAAAACCCTCCTAAAAAATGAAATAAAACACTAAATTGAAAAATTACACGGTTAAAAAACAAGAGAAGAATGATGTGGATTACCTGGAGAAGACAGCGTCTGATTCCGACGGTTGGATTTTCCACAATCCTCTTGAAGTTTTTAGAGCGAAAGCACTATTTCCTCACCCAAATCAGAAATGGTAAAAATGAATGGTAAAAACCCCTTTTTATAAGTTTTTTGAGTAAATAAATTGCAAATTTGTTTATGTTTCACTTTAAAAAGGTATTATTGCGACATTTTTATCTCTTTCAAGCAGGTATGAGTAATGTTCGTGTTTTTGTGCAAGATAACAGGATTATTTAGGCGAAATCTATCAATTTCAACCAGAGTCACCTTTAAGTCCTTTTCTGACTCCTAAAACATGAAAAGATTGCCGAGTTTTTCTTTTAAACTTGTTAAAACAGAATTAAAAGGCGGTCGATTTACAGCTCTTTTTTGACTGTAAAAACATAAAAAGATCACCGGATTTTTTTCGTTTCAAATTCGATATTGGTTATAAAACGACGTGTCCTTGGTTGCTTTTTTACTTTTTCGAATCAAAGACACTAATAATGAAAAGTACTCCTTGGTTGTAAAATATGAAGCGGTTCTCTCAAGTATTATTTTATACTTTTTCGGGCTTGGGAGACACAAATTTACGAAAAAGTCAAACCCTGGAGTCTTCTTAAGTTTTTCAGACTCTGTAAAAATGAAAAATGCCGATTTTATCCTATACTGGACTCGTTAAATTTCGACAGTAAAGGACCTATTCTATTAAAAACAGGAATGGACCACTCTTTCTTAGGGCTCGAATTTAAACTAAGTTGGACTCACTCGAAGGGTGAGCTTATAATCAAGCATATGTTATCCTCCTCAAGCTTGTAAAAAATAAAGAGGTACTTGCCAGAAATGGTGGGGGAAAAGAGAGAAAAGTGAGTCTATTTGTCATACTTTATAATCACTCTTGAACACGACACTTTCATTCACCTGGGTTGGGAAATCCTTTACCTAACAGTTGATCAAACCATATTGAAATTCTTCAGCCGGTTTCTGGGTATTAACTTTGGGTCAATCATTACCAAACCATCTGTCGTGTCGTTATGTGTTCAAGAGGTCAATGAAAATAAGTCATTCATTTGCAAAATGTCTGTCATCCATCTTGACCATCCCTAAGTCAGTCGTTGCAACTAAATTTCTTCAACTTGATCTATGATTTCATGTTGTGGGATTTCCTACGACGGATTGCTTTCTATCGACTTCAACTCATTATCTAGAAAGATGATCTAGGAATCGTCAGTACCTTGAGATCTGCATGCCTCAATGGCAGGTTTCTCACCTTTGATGACAATTTACATCATTGACTTTCGATCAAAGGATTCCATGACATGTTCGACATCAACACATCTGATCACATTTCATGGATTGTGCTGAGTACTTTGAGAGCCATTGTCATTATTGGTGGTTTCTCTCATGCTTTTTAACAGTTTACATCATTGACTTGTAATCAAGCGGTTTCTACCATGCTCGACTTCGACACATTCAATCGCATGGATAGAATCGTATTGTTTCGGGACATAGAAATGAAGACCCTGGATCTAGTTTCCACCATCCAGGCTGTGAGGAATTTTGTTTTCATTATATTATGGACTATTCATAAACAGATGGCTGCATCCATACTGTGTCCACATGTGTCTGTACTTATGATTTGTTACGAGATCATTCCTATATCAGAGCAGTAACTAGTCTTCTAGTCAGTTTTCAGTCTGTTAGTCAGTTTTTATTTGAGTATGGGAATGCCTACCTCAACGATGATATGATCTCATATATATATTTTGCATTGAATGTTTTTACATGTTCCAACCGGCCTCTCCGCAAGATGATCCTTGAAATGATAAAGCACTTCACTCTTCCTATATGATAAATGAAAAAATCCTCATATACTACAGACTTTGCACTTTAGGGGGCAATCTGTTACACAAAAATATCGTCACCTTGATCATTTGCAGTCGGTATGGGTCTATCACCACCTATGCTAGTTTCTTAAGCAAGTCTCAAACCTCAGCTCTTCAGAACAAGCTTTAGAAATGAGAGAAAGACATCAAAAAAGCAATGTAACTCTGGTTCCACACTTTCTCTCACTTTTGCCTACGGGCCCGCACCTTTTGTTCAGGATCTCTGCGTACTTATATGCTCTGTATGTAAAGGGGAGGGTGCATACCCCTGTGAAAGTTAAAAGGCACAATTTTTATCTTAAAAAACTCACTTTGGGTTAATTATAGAGTTTTCTAGAAGGATTTCTTACATGGATTGTTCGCTCCAAGTGGTTCATGCATCCCATAAGAGGAGGAACTAATCCCTTGTTAAGAGGAGCTATCCCTTTGAAGGAGGACCTAGTAACTGATCTCCATTGCATTATAAATTGAGGCATAGGGTCAGTGGCTTGAGAGGTTAGAAGCTGAACTTTTGAGAGTAAATGCTAGTGGAATCAAGACTTCCTTTTTGAGCTTAAGAGGAGAGATCACATACCTTTCTGGCTTCATTAGGAAGTGAGTGAAGCTTTTCAAAGTAGAGGAGACTTCTTGTTGGACCCTGGGAGGAGCTTCTACAGCGTCAAGGCAAAGGTTGTAAAGTTCTTCTCCTTTTGAATTAATAAAATCAAGCTCATTTTTCTCAACAAGTATCTCATGTTATTTGTTTCATGGACTCCTTGACTTTCATGTTTAATATGTTTTATAATACTGGTTATTCAGGTGCTATTTAATCATTTTCCTTGTTTATGTTTGTAGGTTTGTGACAAAGGAACTTACTTGGATCAAAGGAGCAAAGGCATCTCCAAACTTGCGTTGGACATGAGGTAGGCCTTAAAAAACATTTGTTTGCCATTATTTATAAAGCGCATTTAGAGAAAGATAGTGTCTGGTTGGTTTGTTTGTCATTAGGTCTTCATTAGATTCTAGGAAGGTCTATCTTGTCCGCAAGATCGACTCATTCTGCGTGACAGGGATCCAGAGATTCTGGAGGGTATCGAGAACTCAATCGGGACATTTTTCAATGTGGTCGAGACCACCAGGAGGGGAAGATATACATCCTACACTAGGATCTACATGTACATGAATATCACTGAACCACTTCTGGAGTATATCGAAGTGGAATACCATGATGAGGTGTGGCAACAACCAGTGGACTATGAGCATATTCCAGTCTATTACAGAAGATGTCATGAATATGGTCATCTCTTCAAATCATGCCCTTTGACTGCATCTGGAGCATCAACAGATCTTAGAAAGAGGGAAGAAGTGAGGAAGGAGGAAGCAACAAGTAGGGAGCATGAAGAAGGTTTCACAAAAGTTCTTCACCAAAGAAAACCTCAAAAAGGACCGATTAATCAGAAACCACCTTCTAAAGAATTAAATCAAGAAAATCAGAACAAGTTCGGGGTATTACAAGAAGAGGAAATGGAAGTGGAAGGGGGAGATAGCAACAAAGAACCAACAAAACATATAAGGGTAGACAAGAGGAAAAATAAAACACAGATAAGGCTGGAGCTCGAGAAGGAGGATGAGAGAATAGAAAACCCTCAAGACCAGACTCAAATTGAGATAGACCCCCACAAGGACAAAGGAAGTGAAGAGAAACAAGTCATGAAGCGACTGCTACAAGAACGGAGGCATTTGGACAAAATATTCATTCCAGAAGATCAAAAATAGTTATATAAAGACACGTTCCATATATATAAGGAAAAGGGAGGGGCAGACATAATAAATCAACCAAAACACTTAGGATCACAAGGAGGACAAAGCACAGAAACAGACAATACAGGGAAGGGCAGACGAAAATGAGGAAAAATACCTATGAGCGAAACCATCCAAATGGTTGGAGAAAAGTTGGTAAATTCAGGAAAAGTCGTACCTCTGTCAGAGGTATTCCAACAACCCCTCAAACTATTAAAATGATAATTACAACATGGAATATTAGAGGGCTAAAAAGTAAGGGGAAACAAAGATATCTGAAAGAGAGACTGAAGAGAGATAAGCCCAGTATAATGATAGTCCAAGAAACCAAGATTAGTGAATAGAAGTTGAAATATATGATGAGCAAATTTGAGCTGCATTATGAGATAATAGGTCAGGACGCCATAGGGGGCTTGGAAATTCTTTGGAACCCAGAGGATATTCAATTTGAAAATTGGGTAAGTGTGCCTCGAATTATTTCAGGAAAATTCAGGAATATTGGTTCACAGGAATGGGTCCTCCTCACTGGTGTATATGGTCCACATATATCGGGAGAGTGAACGATTTTCCTTCAGAACTTGGGAAAAATCCGAATCCTCTTCCCAGAAACTCAATGGATAGTAAGAGGAGACTTTAACATGATAATATCCCTAAAGGAAAAAAAACGAGGCCTCAGAATACCTAAATCAGATATGGAAGCTTTCAGAGATATGATCATGGAACAAAGACTAGTTGACATACTTATGATAAATGGGATTCACAAATGGAACAACAGAAGAGGATACATACACCAAATTTCCTTGAGGCTGGATACATTCTTAATATGAGAATAGATAATAAAACGAGATATCTTTATGCAAGAAATAATTCTTCCGAGATTGGGTTCTGACCACTGGCCAATCAAACTGGAAATTGACATCAAAGCTAGCCCCAAGAAACATTCTTTCAGGTTTGAGGCCTTCTGGCTCAGAGACCCAAAGTTCATGACAAAAGTGAAAGAATGGTGGAAACAAAGCCAACAAAGGGGAATAATAGGAATACAAACCTTTCAATTAAAATTAAAGGAACTAAAAGAGAAAATAAAAAAATGGAACAAGGAGGAATTTGGGAACATCTTCAAGGAATAGCAGCTTCTCGACTAGAAAAAGAGGAATTTGCTGCAAGAAATCATAACATCAGGTAGAAGCGAGGAACTTGCTAGAGAGGAAGGGGTTTTGATAAGCCAAATTGAGGAAAGAAGGAAACAGGAGGAAATTCTTTTGAAAAAAAAATCAAGAGTGAATTGGGTAAGAGAGGGGGAGAGGAACACAGAGTTCTTCCATCAGGTTATGATTTAGCAAAGACAAAGAAATAGAATCTTCTCAATAAAAAATGAAGAAGGAATCCGCTTAACCCAAAATGAGGAAATGGAATAGACTCTAGTAAGACACTTCAAAGATCTCCTTACAGAACCCCAAGAGGATAGAAGAGATGCTACTGGGAGAATCTATAATGAGATACCAAGTATGATTACCAGAGACCAAAACCTAGTTCTTATGAGAGCAACAACACTGAAGGAAGTAGAATATATCGTGAGAGGGTCGAAGAAGAATAAAGCTCTTGGACCAGATGGCTTCACAGTGGAATTCTACCAAGCGGGATGGAAATTATTAGGGCAAGACATTCTATATGTGATGAAAGAATCTCGAAGAAATTAGAAGGTATGTCCTGGTCTAAAATCAACTCTCCTATCTCTTATTCCTAAAACTACTAAGTCTGGTTTTAGACCCACTGCACTTTGTAATGTAATATATAAAATTATTGCAACTCTTATGGCCAAAAGACTTAAGCCAATCCTTTCTAGCATTATCTCTCTGAAAAAAATTCGGTTTGTGGAAGGTTGAAAAATTCTGGATGGCTTGGTAGCATCACAAGAAATAGTGCATTCCTTGAAATCAAAGAAAAAAGTTGGAATGATGATCAAATTGGACCTCTCTTAGGCTTACGATCGTCTGAATTGGACATACCTTAAATCAATTCTAGCGGTCTTTCGTTTCTACAATAGATGGATAGATTGGGTCTCTGATATGATCTCCACCCTGAATTTCTTCATTCTTCTAAACAAGACACCAAATTCAACCTTCAATGCCTTTAGAGGACTAAGGTACTGGAACCCTCTGTCCCCCTTCCTGTTCATCATTGTGGTGGAAGGACTAGGAAGATATATTAAAAAAGAATTGCAGGAAAGGAAAATCAAAGGGATCTAGATATGCGGTAATAATCTGTCAATCACTTACCAACAATTTGTGGATGATATCATGTTGTTCTAAGCAGTTATTAGCATAGAAGTAAAAAGAATAAAAGGGATCCTAGACCTCTTCATGGAAGCGTTTGGTACTCAAATCAATAAAGAGAAATCATGCACATTCTTCTTCAATACTACTAGTAATGTCAAAACTCATTTGACTAGATTATTGGGTTTTCGTTGGGGAAACCTACCCACAAAGTATCTCGGCACCCCGTTAACCCTAAATCCCCTAAAGATGGTGAACTGGCAACAAACCATAGATAAAATCACCAACAAATTGGCAAATTGGTCCTTAAGAACCTTGAATATAATAGGAAGAGTAGTACTAGTCAAAGCGATCCTACAAGCAATCCGAATCTACCAACTTTCGGCAATGGTGGCCCCCAAAGGTGCTTGTGCCAAAGTGGTGGAGATATTCAAAAAATTCCTATAGGGAGGACTGACGCAACAAAAGAAATGGGCTTTGATATCCTGGAAGGGCCTGATTAAAAGAAAAGAGGGAGGGGGTTTGGGATTGAGAGATCCATACACTTTGAACCAAGTAATGGGGATAAGCTCTAGTGGAGATGGATGATGGGTGGAGGAGACCTATGGAAAAGAATCTAGACACAAAAATATAACATGCCAGCAACAACAGAAGAAATATTAAGACTTGAGGAAACCCTAAGAGGTTCTACAATATGGAACCTAGCATGTCAAAACAGAGACATAATATCCAAGGATGCCTTCTAGGAAATTCGGAACTGAAATTCAACCAAATTCTAGGAAGAGGCTTGGTAAAAAAGGGATAAAATTAATGATGTTTAGGGACTAAGAAACACTTACTAGAGGGCAAAAGACGAAGGTTTGAAATATGTTAGCGATTTTTGGAATGAAGAATGCCAAGAGGAGTATTGGAGAACTTGAAAAAGTCTAGAAGAATGGGATAGGCATATTGATATAGAACAAAGAGAGAAATATATAAAAGAAATGAATACAAGGAAAATAGCTATCAGAGTAGGTCCAAACACACTGAGATGGGGTCATTCAACGAAGGGAACCTTCACGATCAAAGAAGCCTACAAACTCATTGTGCCACAGGAACAAGACGGCCAGACAACCTTATGGAAACAAATATGGAAGAGGAATTGGTGGCCAAAAGTGACTCACTTCCTATGGCTTGTATGCAATGGGCACATTCTAACATGGGATCAGCTTCAAAAAGCATGGATTTGATGCCCCCCCCGGATGTTGTCTCTACAAATAGGACCAAGAAACGAAATAACACCTTTTGAATTCATACTTTTTTGCATAACAGTAATGGGAGGAAATCAGGAGACTCTTTGGAAGGACAAATAGGGATCATCATAACATCAAAGGAACAATCTAACAATGGGGACATGGAAAACTCACAAGCCCTATGATTAGGAGATCCTGGAGTCTAGCGGTAGGCCTGAATATGTGGATGATATGGAAAGAAAGAAACCGGAGAATCTTTCAAAACAAAGAGATGCCACTAGAGTAGGTGTGGAAAAGAACCCTGAGTCATATAAGAGAGAGTATTCTAGTGGAATCTTGGAATCAAGAGGATTGGAAAATGACACCTATGGAAGAACAGATCCTCACCAAGTTAAACCTAGATCACAGAATGATAGCTCTGCAGATGAAAAAATTGCCTGCAACAAATAACAACCCTACCCATTTTTCTCGCCCCTCTGAAGGTTTCACCAAACTGAATTTTGATGGAGCTTTCAAAGGCAACCTGGGGCCGGCAAGGCTTGGAGGCATCTTTCGGGATGATCTAGGCAGGAAAATATGGGTATACTTAGACCATGGGGGTATCATGAGAAATAACGATGTTGATCTTATGGAAATTTATCAAGGACTAAGAATAGCGATAAGAAATGGATATAATAACATAGAAGTAGAGGGCGACTCCCAAATGGTTATTGAAATGATCAAGAATATTAACAATGGTAAGACTTGGGATAAGGTTACAAAAAGCTGGAGGACAACCAACCTGGTCTAGGATCTGGAAACCATTATAAATCAATTTGATTACATGATCATAAAACATGTAAGACGGGAAGGCAACAAAGAAGTTGATTTCCTAGATAATTGGGGAAGTAATGAACAAGGTGGAAAGCTCGATAGCGTCTGGCTACCACATATTGAGGAACCCAGATTTGAGACCCTCAAAACAATCCTTACCCAGGATTTCCATGAGGACATGACCTCAAGATAGCAGATACAGGTGGCTCCCAATCGGGGTGGTAAAAGTGGAGAGTACGAAAAAAAGGACAGCACACGAGAGAGGACAACTAGGTCAGCCACCAACTGCCCTCATCATAGATCAAATAGATGAGGTGGCATCCTGCATGCCTGAGGGAGTTTTAAGGCAACAAAGTGACAGGAGAGTGAAGGGAGAGGAGGGAGGAATCAGTGGCAGTAGTGGGATGAGACATAGGACAGGTAGGAAGGGGTTCATGAAGGTGGCTAGGGCAAGAGGAGAGCCCAATATGCAGTGAAGGAAGGAGGAGATCAGATCAGAGTAGATGACAGTTTCTTCTGCAGTCGAGAGTAAGTTCAGGTATGTTTCCTCAGAATCAACTCTTGCATCTCATTCTTTCATGCATAGTATATTGGAGGAGGTGGGAAAGCTAGGAAATGCAGAGGAAGGGCTACGTCTGCAAGGGTCGGAGGTATGCATGGGGAGGAAGCGTGAGGAACAAAACACTTACATGCCAGGGACTATAAGAGCAGGGCAATGGGGCAGCCTGAGAAAACTAGGAATGCAATCTATGCTTGGGAGGGGATGACAGAGGGCTCGCACATTCTCCTTAGCCCAAGGGGAAAGAGACTAGAGATTATCTAGAATAATGGGGGAGACTGGAGAGGTGAAGGCAAGCCCAGTGACAAGGACATGCTAGCTTATGGGATTATTGTAACTCCTAGAAGGCTAACTTGTGATATTGATAATTGTAAGCAGGAGGCAGTAAAAGGAAAGATGGCCCACCTAGATAGAGGCAGGGGTCGAGGAGGCAAAGGGAATCACAACCAACTAGGTAGAAATGACCCAGCATCGTCGACACCAGCAAGTCTGAGACATGGAAAGAAATCCATGAGGATGACTGTTCAAGAAGTCACACGCGCATATAGAGAGGGCACAGACGCTGACATTCATCAAATAATACAGGAGATGGAAGACAATGTCATGGAAGAGGAGTCTGAGCTCGAGATGGAGGAGTGGGGGGATATTAGCGCCAACCTAGGACACACCAGAGGCAGGACGACACTCTATAGGCAAGAAATGCACATTTATTGGGTGTTGAAGCGCTTACTAGCCAGGGCTCTGGAGCAGATGGCGGGTGAAATGTCAGAAATAACTCAAGGTATGCCAAATATAAAAAAGGATATGAAAAACATACAAATCATCATGATTATGCAAGACAACAAGCTGGATGAAATCCAACAACAGTTGATGAAGCTATACCCAACTCTAGGCGACTCCGCGGTAGCACCAATAGATGTGGAATGTGGTAAAGAGGACGAAAAGGATTAGTCTATGCAGTTTCTAGTTTTGATTTTTTGCGGATATAATTTTATCTTCAGGTGTCTTATGTTAGTATGGAACATGATTAGTGTTTTTAGATGTGCTGTTTACTTAGCTTGGATTGAAAGACTGATTAAATTTGGTATTGGATGGCCTATAATAGACTCAGGTGGGCAACAAACTTGGTTTCCCATATGCGCAAGTTGAGGCCACCAAACTGTTGTATATGGAACAACTTGATGTTATAAATAGAAAAGAGAGGTACTACTGAAGCTTACAAAAAAATAATAATATTATTATTGTAACTCATAATTCTTAAGGTAATATTTGAATTATTATATTATATTAAAATTTTAATATTATTATTTTTCATTCATAGTTATTAAGGACAAAGTCTATATTATTGAGTTTATAAATCAAGAAATTTATTTTAGTTAGTCAACATACTTACAAATAAGTAATACCATATTTGAATTTCTCTCCTGGCTGAAATCAAAGTTATTATGAAATGATTTTGAAACCATACTTATTTGGAATACTTTATTTTTAAATATTAATTTGTAAATATAATTGTGACATGTATTGCTCAAATATTTTAACATGGATATTTTGTTAAATTTTTTAATGATGCAATTGTGTTATCGCTATTAATAAAACCTTACATTCATTAGGATTGTATAAGTGGAAGATGAAAAGGTGGAAATTGTTACATGTTGAAAAAAACATTACCCATAATTTTCTGCTAAGCTATATATATATATATATATATATATATATATATATATATATATATATATATATATATAATATTATATCAAATTTCAAGAAGTCACTTATTAATAGAGTTGGTAGTTGAACAACCAAATTTTCATATGTATATCAAGTAGTTAGAAATTGTACAAGTCATTCCTTTGAGGTATGGGAAAGTATCCACATCAAAATTACTAATTTGACCCATAAAATCTTATATTGAGGGTGGCTAGAATGTAGCTAATTTTGCATTCAACAAGCAATGGATACACACAATTGAGAATAAAGGAAAATTTTGAGTGAATGTTTACAGGAAGCATTTTGGTTGGTTTAAAAATAGTGGGGGTTTGTGAAATCCATTTTCAAACTAGGAAAATCGAATAGAAGTGTCTTTAACTCGAGCTATAAAAGAGAGTTACTTTTCTAGGTATTTTGTAGAGAAAGCAAGGAGGAACTGAGATTTGAGGGTTTCAAAAGATTTCTAGAGAAATTAACAGAATCCCTTATGTTGTGTAAGCTAGCTTACGAGATGCTTATGAATTTGAGTAGACTATTGGATTAGAGGGTTTGAAGGAAAAAAAAAAATATTTTTAGTTTTGAATGATAACAACCTTCATTCTTCCACCTTATGGTTTTTAAGTAAACTTTTCTTGACGACATAAGAAATGCATGCTTCTCGCACATAGATAGATTTGTATGATTAGAACTAATGGGAATGTTGAGCATAGGGTATTGTAAATATTGTTTCCATTGATATCAAAGACAAGGGGAGAGTACATATGTCCAAGGTAAAGATTGGAAGATGACCACGGTTGGCAATAGTGTTTGGATACCTATTTGCTTTATTCGTTATTTGGATTCGCTATATGTGAAGGTATTTTTACTCTAAATACCTAGCTTTAGTGAGAGCATAGGATATATGGTGGAAAACCTTATTTCGAGACTTTTTCAATGTTATATCTCACTCCCTCTAACACCATAGAGATGAGGAGATATCAAATATTATTTTAAATCAACCCCATAAGTAAATGCACAAACATTGTTTGGAGACCATCTAAGCAAGAAGGGATCTCACATGCACAAGAGAAGTTCAAAAATAGTCTTGGGGTTTTAAAGTGGATGATTCAAGTTCCCATTTTCGTAGTAACTTTTATTTTGAGTTGTTTTAGACCATGAAATTTTGAGGACATGGAGTGAAATATCATAATGTGCATGTGGCATAATTTCAAGTATTAGTTTTCTATATATACAGTGACATGCACTAAGGAAATTATGCTTCCGAAATGCTCCTCAAATATACTTCAAACATGTCAATTTGATTTTTCCATTATAACATACTTTTTAAAAAGTTTTAAACTGTGAAATATTGAGAGATATGGATGAAATATCTATATAGCCATGGTAAAAATTTCAAAATCAGGTTCTCTATAATTTTAGAGATATGTTTGGTGAGAGTTATGGTTTCTAAATACTCCTAAAATTAGCTTCAAACAAACCTATTTGGAAGTCTCACTGTAACTTATTTGCTCAGATGTTTTAGACAATGAAATTTTTAGATCTCTATGGAGACATATAACACCTTAGGTAAAAATTGCATACTTTAGTTTGCCATATGTTTGGAGATATTACTTATGGATGTTAGGGGTTATGAATGATCATGAAATGAATTTTATATAGGTCATCTCCATATTTTTATTGTAACTTATTTTCTAGGACTTTTCAAACTGTGAAATTTTAATGATACAAGTCATCATACATAAGTTCCTTAGGTAATAATTTTATATCAGATTTTCCAAATTGAATATGTTGACCAAGAGAGAAGTTTTTATGCTCTTTAATCAATCCATTAAATCTCACCCATAATGTGAGATAATCAAGCTAAACCTTATTTCTTTATACCTAACATTTTAGATGAATTAATTTAAAGGATTAAGAAATATATTTACAGTATAAACAATTTGATTTACAATTACACATAAAATTAAACAAACTACACAGAACGAAAAGATTAAACAAAATACACAAAATGAAATAAAAAATATATAGGAAAAGAAATGAGAAATATATATTTAAAATATATAACGACAATTTGAAAGTGAAGTGCAAGATTATTGGATAACCCACTAAACAGTGATATGGAAGCCACGAGACTCCAAAAACAGCGTTAATAACTTGTATTAAATTCAACAGTTAATAAAATAAATTCTCAATGACAAATTTCAAGAAAAATAAGTTAGTTTGAGTGGTCTTTTTATGAGAAGGTAGTGGTAATCATTATGGTTTTTGAATGTTGATTGAACGGGTCGAAGGCTCATTAAGGAAGCGCCATGGTATTGATCCCTTAGTAGATATGCTTGTGGCCATCCAGAGAGCAATCGATCTAACAAATGAAGATGGCAACAAATAATAAGAGGGAATGCCACATAATAATAAAGATGAGTTAAAATTTAACCGAACTTAAATAGAAAATGCTCCTAACATCATGTTCAAGGTAATCGATCTAACATAATCTTTTCAAGGTGCAACACAGAATAAGATGGAATGATACTGGATAATGAAGAACATATTGTGAAATGCCACTAATAAACTATTCGCCATAGTGGCAGCATCAACAAGAATAGAAGTAAAATAAAATAAACACCCACGCGACAGTCTTCACACTAACGAAGGTCCGACACCCACACGTACTAGCAAGATGGTTACACGTAGTAGAAAGATGTTTTTACATTGTTCAAGGATCCATGTCATCCCATAATTGAGCCCAACTCGCTGGAGAATTTCAGCACCAGAGCTTTTGCTTGGACCACCGATGGCCGCTGGTTTTTTCTATATCAAGATTGAGAATGAAAATGAACAAAGAATGAACGTAGAATTTCCTGGACAAAATGCAGCACCAGCTACTCAACAAGCAACCGGCGAATAAACATGAAACGATGAAGTAGCGGATGTTTTATAGGAGGGTCGTTTACCAGCTTGAGTGTCATTTATCTGAAAATCAAATTCATGAGTACGTTGGACCATTTTCTGCGTTTCAAGAACTTTGTGGTTTTTTTTTTTATACATATTAATATGGGAAACTGTAACTATTTGTACTTTTTTTATTATATATCAGGTGGATCTGCCGTTGCATAATATTCAAACCAAGCCCCGGAATAAATAATCACAAAATAAGATGAGTCATAAATACAGACGTGTTATAGATATATTGTGAGAGGATTGAAGTGGATTAAATTTGAGAAAGTTGATTGTTTTAAGAGTTATAAACTATAAGTATTAGAAGATAAATTTGATAGGCATCAGAAGATAAATTTAGTTATATAGTATTAAGATTGAATAAAAATTAAAAAAAGCAAATTGAAACCGTTTGAAAATGCTCTTCGACGGTTAAAAAAAAGCAAAAATATAACCTATCCCTTTGATTCCTCGTGTTTAAATATGGATATCAATGTAAGTAATTGGGATATGAATAGTATTAAGATAAATTTACGCAATACATTAAACAAATGTAATTGATATCAGTTGTGCCATGTCTATAAAATGTATATGTTTATACTGAAACATAGTCAACCATATTCCTCTATGACCTATAGACCGAAGTCAATAATGACAATTCAAAAATTCATATGTGACCTGTATTAATTTTACATGTTATATTGTTTTAACAGTAAAATATTAATAGTGTTAAAATTTTCTCTTCCTTTTATTTTGTTTAGAGAGAGAAATTGGAATGGGACTTCATATTTAAAATGGTAAGAGGGTTTCACCATTGCCATATTTCCTGTTTTGGTATATGACACATATGGTATTTATAATATGGATTGTTTTTATAGAGATACTTTTATGTTATATTTTTTTTTGCTAATGCAAGAGTGAGACATTCTAATTCATTAATCATAAAATAAAGTACATAGAATATATCAAAACTCTCATGGTCATTGACTATGGAGATACCTTAAGCAAAATTATTCCTTGCTACTTATCTCCAAACTATACCTTTCTCAAAAGAAAAATTTATGAGTTTGGACTCGGAATCAAAAATAACACATAGTTGTTTACATAAAAAGGTAGCTCAATCGACCGATTTCTCAAACTTTGGTACGATCTCCCGGGTTAAACTTTCCCGCAACCCTAGCGATCCTCTTTAATCTCAACCCATGAACCTTTCCGTTTGAACCAACGGCTGTAGACCAAATCGTACTGAAAATCTTCTTAACAATACCACCCAAGACTGCAAACCTGCACGAGTGATCTGGTCCATTGAATCACAATGAACCATACGACGGTGGATATTAAAATCGTGCCGACCAACATTCATGGAAGATAACTTGTGATGAGGGCAGTATTCCTCCCGACCCCACCGTCACATGGAGCTCAACGAATGGGATCACTCTCGAAAGGGAAAAACTGCTTCTCGCCTGTTAGGGCCGGGAACACCTGAAGACCACTTAGGCTGCTGAAAAAAGAGTAGAATTAAAAGAACTCTGGTTTTGTGTTCTCCGGTTGTCCTTTGCTCCCAGCCATATGCATCATCAACCCTTCTAGCCCCGATGCGCCAAGCATTCACCGCCATCCTTCCTGCAACACCTGAAACTTTTTCATTCTCATCAGTACAACTGGATTGTTCAATGAACCAGATAATCTGGGGATCACCAGTTGACCTTTCCAACCCTTTTTCAAAACACTCCATTGTGATTATACCACTGAACCACCACCTGCTAGTTAACTGTACCCACCTCCATGGTTCTCTTAAGAAACTATGTACTGTCTTCATCTGCTTAGTTTTGACACTCCATTTCTAATCTATTACGAGGGAACTCTCTCTAGTTCATTGCCACCTTGTTATCTATGCACATCACTCCTTCATTGGCAAGCAAATCTACAAGTTTATTGGTCGTTATTCGTACATGTGCAAAACCGACTATTCTCAAGCTCTGTAGATCACTATGAATCCGTTGGAAGACTTGATTTAGCATCCAATTTTTAGAGGCTTTTTCTAGATTTGTTCCCTATCTTATTCTTTTCACTGAGTTAATGACCAACTTGGAGTCAGCTTCAATGATCGTATTTTGGAAATTTTCCTTAACCAGGAACTCAAGACATTATTCCATGGCCATTAACTCTGCCATGTTGGTGGTTGCCTTTCCTAAGTGGTCATGGAAGATAAATAGAATGTCTCCTTTGTCATCCCTTAATACCCTTCCATGGCCTGCTGAGCCTGGATTACCTTTAGAAGTCCCATCAAGGTTGAATTTTAGAAATCCCTTAGGGGGAGGATGCCAGAAGTCTAGCTCAGGATCCAAAATAAAGCTTTTCCTGATTAATCCCTCAGGGACGAGTCCCTGCAAATCTAGCCCACAGAGAATCCAATCTTTAGTAGAATGGGGGTTCGAGGGGAGATTTCAAATTGTAGTGTTGACTGTTTCTTTACTCTGTCTTAGGATTAGATCATAAATACACTGGGAAGATTTCTAAACATTCTTGAAGATTCTATTGTTCCTTTCTTTCCAGATGTTCCATATAATGAAGCTTGGTGTAAGTGCCCATGCTAACCTAATAACTTCATTATCTAAAAAATTCCTTCTCCATTTGGTAAGAGTATTTAAAAGACTTCCAATATCTCTGTTAGATTGTTGGAAGATTAAGGCAAAAAAATCCCATAATTTGGATGTGAAAACACATGTGTTTAGAAGGTGTTCCATGGTTTCCTCTTGAGCCTCATAGAGTTGGCATCTTGAAGGCCCAAGGAAACCCCTATTCCTAATGTTATCCCAGGTCAGGATCTTCCTTTCTAGAACCAGCCACAGAAAGAGTTTAATTTTCATCCAGCCCTGATGATTCCATAGGTTTTGCCAAATCCTGTCAGGAGCATGAGAGTCAAGCTCAAGGAGTATGAGTTTAGCTTCCTTGAGATTAAAGTTCCCTTCATTGTTGTTGCTCCATCTCAGCTAGTCATGCCCCCTTGAAACTAGAATTTTCCTTCGCTCTAACATTTTCATCAGTATTTCAGCCTTAGATTTTAGAGGACTGTCATTTCTGAGCTCAAATTTCCTCCAGTCTCTCCATTTTCCAGAACTATTAGTTTGCTCCCAAAAATCCTTAACCTGAGTGAGCTCCTTAGTGTCTGTCTCTACTTTGAGGTCCTTCAAATCCTCTTGTAACAGAATAGGTTCTTGTTGCCATCTATCCTCCCAGAATAAGGCTAAGTCTCCCTCTCTAATTTACCAGAAGCTGTTATCTTGAGTTAAGCCTCTATTATCCCAGGCTTTGTTCCAAATTTGAGATCCTCTTATATTTCCACCCATCCTTATGCGGTTATTATCTAGCCACAAACTTGCATATTTTTCTTTCCAAATGATTGCCCATTGTGCTTCTGGTTCCTTTTATCCATCACCACCATAATTTTTCCCCTAGAACCTTACCTAGGATTTCAGGATCGTCAAATCTAAGAGCCCCATAGTTTTTGGGTTTGCAAATTTTTTCCCAGACAACTAAGACCCACTTCTTCTTTTCTTCCCCCTTGCCACAAAGAAAGTCTCTTTGGATGTTTCTCATTTGATGCAGGATTCCCTTAGGAGCAGGGATAACTGAAAGCATAAAGATCAGCATTGATTGTAGAAAAACCTTTGTGAGGATCAACCTGCCAGCCAAGTTTAATGATATCATTGTCCATGGTCTTGTCATGTAACTTACTAATCATCAACTCCCAAATACTCTTGTGAAGCAGTTTTGCATTTAATGGAATCCCTAGATATTTTGAGGGGAGAGAGTCTCTTTGAAAGCCCATAATTCTAGATATGATCCTCTCAATAGCAATGTTAGTATTAAAGAAAAAAATCTTGGATTTTTAGTGATTAACTTCCATACCTAAGGCCATGCAAAATTCATTGAGGATTTGTTTGTAAGAAAGATCCTCTTTGACTGTGGGTATTCCCTGCAACATGGTATCATCCAGAAATTGTTGATGATTCAAGGCTTGTCCATTGTTAGAGAGTTGTATACCCCTGATGTTACCAACTTCTTTTGCATTCTTGATATCTCTGCCGAGTCCTTCCATCATGAGGATGAAGAGAAAGGGAGAGAGAGGGTCACCTTGCTTAAGTCCCTGGAAGGGGTGAAGGTCTTCGAAGGAGAGCCATTGAATAAAATTGAAAAACTAGAAGAGCTAATCAAAGCCATGATCCATCTTACCCAATTGTGGTCAAACCCAAAATCAATAAGAACTTTCTTTATATAGTTCTAATTCAGCTTATCATAAGCTTTGGTAATGTCCAGTTGCATAATCACACCAGCTTTTCTCTTGCTGTTAAGCGAGTGCAACACTTCATGTGCTTGGATGATATTATTAAGAATTTGCCTTCCTTCCACATATCCAGCTTGTTCCCCCAAAAATAGTGAAGGCAAGAGGGGTTTGAGTCTATTTACAACCACTTTTGAAATTATCTTGTAAACCACATTGCACAATGCTATAGGTTTGAATCTATCAGGGGTTTGAGTCAGCTCTTGTTTAGGGATCAGGGATATAAAAGATGAATTCAATGCTTTCAAAATGGTTATGTGCCTCCTAGAATCTTCCACTACCTACAAAATATTATGTTTGACAATATTCCAGCAAGCTTTGAAGATGTCAACATTGAAACCATCCGGGCCTGGTTCCTTTCCATTCTACATTTCTTTGAGAACCCCACTAACCTCCTCTTTGGTCACAGGTCTGTAAAGATTAACATTATCCTCTCTAGAAACCATCCTGGGTATATGCTTACTGAAATCCGAGATGTAGTGATCTCTTTCATAACAGGTTTCTTGTGTTATGCTTTGAAAGTGCTAGACTAGAACTGCTTTTGTTTCTTCATGAGAATTGAGATTATTTCCTCTTTTATCCTTAATCAGAGAAATTATATTGTGTTCTCTGTTAGCCTTGGTGGATTTGTGAAAAAATCTGGTATTACATTCACCTTCCTTTAGCCATTGGACTCTAGATTATTGTCTCCAAAATATTTCCTCTTCTTTGCATATATTCTCCCATTGTTGCTGATATTTGGTGGCTTGATCACTTCTTACTTTGTCATGGCCCTCTTTGATAAGGGTTTGGTTAAGTTCCTGCGTTCTGCCTTCAATAATTTTTTTCCTTTCAAAGGTATTGCCAAATTCATTCTTGTTCTAGTCTTTGAGCCGAATTTTGATGTGTTTCAATCTTTTCTATAGAAGGAACATTCTGGTTCCCTGAATGCTTAAATCCTCTACCCACCACTTGGTTACATTGCTCATGAAATCTGTGTGGGACAACCACATATTCTCAAATCTAAAAGGTCTGTTCCTGGGGTTACCAATGCCCTGAACCTCCAGTTGTACAAGCCAATGATTTGAGCCTCCAAAGGGGAGCACTCTTTCCACCATTTCCTTTTTATTGAGCATAAGATCCTCTAAGATTATGAATCTATCTAAATTGGAAGCTACTTGGGACTCTTCTCCTCTTTTATTGTTCCAAGTGAATATTCTGTTATTCATTTCAATATCCACCATCTTCATATTATCAATAAAGGTTTGAAAAGCCAAAGAGTCTTTGCCTAGAAGTCTAGTTCCACCTTTTTTACGTAAGTGATCTAATCATGTTGAAATCACCCCCTAAGATCCAAGGTATTCCTACATGTCTGTCTCTGAGAGACTCCAGAGAGTTTAGAAGCCTGATTTTGTCATCCATTCTTTGAGAGACATAGACATTTGTTACCAAGTAGGTTGCCTTATCTCCTACTCATTGAATTACTATAGATAAATAATCCCTAGATGCCTTTGAATCTATTAAGTCAATTGTTTTTGGATTCCAAAGTGTGAGAATACCTCCTCCTGTGTTCTTTGCTTTGACTTATAGAAACTCAAATCTCTTGAGCCATTTACTGTGGATATATCTTATCTTCTGAATGTAACATTTAGTTTCCTGGATTAAAATCACATCCAAAGATGCTTGTTTAATTCTATTACTTAGTAACCTTTGTTTCCTTTTACTACCTAGATCCCTAATATTCCAAGAAGTGAATTTCATTATTAAAGGTTAGTAAAGGAGTAAATCAACATATATTTCATCTTACCTGAATCTATCATTAGCTTTCCACATTCCATCAACAACTCATTCTGCTTTTTTCTGCCCCTCTTCTTTCCTGGTATTCTGGTTGCTAGTCCTACTGTATTTTCATCGTTTTCACTCCTTCGTTGCCTTGTCTATCTTTGTGTTTAAGTCTATCCACCCCTTTATTCTCGGTTTTCCATAAAAATAGTTGCTGAACCCTATTGAACTCCTCTGTAGGTAACGATTCTAACCCTTCTTTGGTTCCTTGATTCAAGAAACCTTCTAAATCTAGGTTCTCTTTCTTAAGAATTTCCTAGAGTTCATGGTCCTCCATTTCCTTCTCACTTTGGGTCATTTCAAGATCCATATCATTTTCTGCATCACTTATCACAAATTATTTTTCTTTTTTGTTTTCTTGTATTGGTTCACTGTCTTCTGCTTTCTCCTCCTCCACTGGTCTTCCTTCCTTTGCTTTATCTGTCTCTATTGGATCTTCGTCTACTTCAAGGACTTGGAGCATGTTCTGGTTTGCTTACTGCCCTGCAGCTTTACGTGTTCTTACTCGTATTTTTCCTCCTTTTCCTTTGTGTCCCACCCTGAGGAAGCTTTCTGAATCCTTCATTGTATCAGCTTTGTTTTTTCTTTCTGTCTTACTGAGAGGGCAGTCTTTGAACATATGTCCATGCTCATGAAATTTGCGACATCTGAAAGGAATATGTTCATAATCTACCATTTGCATCCATTCTTCATAAAAAAACTTCCAGAATAATCTCGTCTAGAAAAGCTCCAGAGAGATCCATCTCCACACATATTCTGGCGAAGGAAGTATACTTTCCCCTTCTACTGGACTTAGAAACTTTGACGAAACACCCTAACTTATTTCCTATGGCTAATAGGGATTTCGTTTGCCGGTAATCAAGAGGTAGAGAATAGAGTCTTACCTAGACTGGGACCGAAGTAAAAGTTCCGCGTTCTAGGAAAAAATTCATAATCCACGGTCGCATATAAAGGCCGGCTACAACATAAAAGTATGGCCCTCCTTCAAACACTCTGTCCTTATCTTTAATATTTGCAAATACTACAGTGAAAATTCCCTTGGAACCCAGATGTAGGTCAATGCTGCCTTTTGGTTTCCAGTGGTATTTAATACACGTTTGTAAGGCTTTTTCATCGGGCCACAACCCCATAAGTTTACAAATGATTGCATAAGTTTGCATGTGATCCCTGTGCACCTATAGCGCTGGGTCATTTAAAATGACTCTGGGAGTTACCGCCTCTATGGGTTTGCATGGGCCTCTGTGTGCTTTGTCTTTATTGCCTTGTGCCCTGATTTCTTCCTCATTTTCCGTTGCACTATTGTGCTTCTTTGACTTAGTCCCCTCCTGCTCTTCTTCTCTACTTATATCCATTCCTTCTGAAGGCTCTCTATCATTTTCCATTGGTTTTTTCCCCTGCTTGCCACAACCTGCGTGTAGGAGGGAGATGAGCTCCCTCCTGTGCGTCCTTTCATGGAGGACTACCTCTGTAATAGTTCGACCCCTCGTTTGCCTCCCGGCTCTACCTCTGGCTTCCTGTTGCTTCCTTGTGGATTCCCCACTACTTTTTTTTATCTTTTAATTATAAATTAAAAAATTATTTTATTATTTATTTTTAATAAATTATATTATTGGATATAATAATAAGTTTATTTATGGAAATAATGTATTAAATATTTTGAATTATTAGATTACAATTAATTTTTATTATTATTATTTGTAATTCATATTATTAAGGTGATTTTGAATATTAGATTATTATTAAATTTTAATATTATTATTTGTAATCATAGTTTTTAAGTACAAAGTCTATTTATGATTTTACAAATCAAGAATTCATTTGGTAGTAATATGCTTACAAATAAGATATCAGTAATAACATTTGAATTTCTCTTATGCTTCCAATTAAAGTCATTATGAATGATTTGGAAACGTATTTTTTGTAATATTTTATTTTTAAAAATTAATTTGTAAATATAATTGTGACATGTATTGCTCAAATATTTTAATATGGATATTTTGTTAAATCCTTTAATTATGCAATTATGTTATTTTTATTAATAAAACCTTATATTCATTAGGATTGAATGAGTGGAATTGTTACATGTTGAAGAAAACCTTACCCATAATTTTCTGCTAAGATAGATATATATATATATTACAAATTTCAAGAAGCCACCTATTAACAGAGTTAGTAGTTGAACAACCAAATTTCCATAAGTATATTGAGTTGTTAGAAATTGTACAAGTCATTCTTTGAGGTATGGGAAAGTATTGACTTCAAAATTACTAATCTGACCCATGAAATCTCATATTGAGGGTGGCTAGAATGCAACCAATTTTGCATCCAGCAAGCAATGGATACACACAAACGAGATTAAAGGAAAATTTTGAGTGAATGTTTACAAGAAGCATTTTGGTTGGTTTAAAAGTAGTGGGGGTTTGTGAAATCCATTTTCAAACTAGGAATATCAAGCAGAAATGTCTTTAACTCGAGCTATAAAAGAGAGTTACTTTTATAGGTATTTTGTAGAGAAATCAAGGAGGAACTCATATTTGAGGGTTTCGAGATATTTCTAGGGAAATTAACAAAATCCCTTATGTTGTGGAAGCTAGCTTACGAGACACTTATGAATTTGAGTAGGCTATTAGATTAAAGGGTTTCAAGGAAAGCATTTTTTCTATTTTTACTTTTGAATGATAGTGGCCTTCGTTCTTCTAGCTTATGGTTTTTGAGTAAAAATTCCTTGATGACATTAAAAATGCATACTTCTCGTAGATAGATATATTTGTATGCTTAAAACTAATGGAAATGATGAGCATAGGGTATTGTAAATATTGTTTCCATTGATTTCAAAGACAAGGGGAGAGTACATATGCCCAAGGTAAAGGTTGCAAAATGAGCATGGCTGGAAATAATGTTCGGGTACCTATTTTCTTTATTCCTTATTTGGATTCCTTTGAAGGTATTTTTACTCTAAATACCTAGCTCTAATGAGAGCATAGGATATATGTCCGAAAATATTATTCCTAGACTTTTTGAATGGTATATCTCACTCCCTCTAATAACATAGGAATGAGGAGATATCAAGTATTATTTTAAATAAACCCCATAAATAAATGAACAAGCACTATTTGAAGACCATCTAAGCAAGAAGCAATCTAAGCTGCAGAAGAGAAATCCATAAATAGTCTTGGAGTTTCAAAGTGGAGGACAAATGTGGTTTGTGAAGTGAACGAGCCAAGTTCCCATTTTCATAGTAACTTTTATTTTGAGTTGTTTTAGACCACGAAATTTGAAGAGATAGAGGGAAATATCATAATGTGCATGTGGCAAAATTTCAAGTATTAGTTTTCTACATATTAAGTGACATGCACTAAGGAAATTATGCTTCCTAAATTCTCCTAAAATATACTTCAAACATGTCAATTTAATTTTGTCATTAAAGTATACTTTTTTAAAACTTTAAAACTGTGAAATATTGAGAGATAGGGATGAAATATTTATATACCCATGATAAAAATTTCAAAATTTGGTTCTCTATAATTTTAGAGATATATCTTGTGGAAGTTATGGTTTCTAAATACTCCTCAAATTAGCTTCAAACAAGCCTGTTTGGAAGTCTCACTATAACTTATTTGCTTAGATGTTTTAGACAATGGAATTTTTAAAGATCTATGGAGACATATAACATGTTAGGTAAAAAATGCACACTTTAGTTTGTGATATGTTTAGAGATATTAGTTATTGATGTTAGGGCTTATGAATGATCATTAAATGAATTTTTAATAGGTCATCTCCATATTTTTATTGTAAGTTTTTTTCTAGGACTTTTCAAACTGTGAAATTTTAAAAATACAAGTAGTCATACATAAGTTCTTTAGGTAGTAATTTTATATCAGATTTTCCAAATTGATTATATTGAGCAAGAAAGAAACTTTTATCCTTTCTTTAATCAACCCATTGAATCTCACCTATAATATGAGATAATCAAGGTAAATCTAATTTCTTTATGCCTAACTTTTTAAATAACTTTTTAAATAAATTAATTTAAATGATTAAGAGGTATATTTACAATATAAACATTTTGACTTACAATTACACACAAAATTAAATAAACTACACAAAATGAAATAAAACCAGAAATACTGAAACAAATGTAAAATATATAACAACAATTTGAAAGTGAAGTGTAAGATTATTAGATAACCCACTAAACAGTAATATGCAAGCCACCACACTCCAAAAACATCGTTAATAACTTGTATTAAACTCAACAGTAAATCAAATAATTTCTCAACGACAAATTTCAAGAAAAATAAGTTACTTTGAGTAGTCTTTACATCCAGAAGGTAGTGGTAATCATTATGGTTTTTTAATGTTGATTGAACGGGTCGAAGGCGTATTAAGGAAGTGTCATGGTATTGATCCCTCAGTAGATATGCTTGTGGCAATCCAGAGAGCAATCGATCTGACAAGAATTTGTTAGACTCCAACAAATAATGAGAGGGAATGCCACATAATAATAAAGACCGAGTTAAAATTTAACAGAACTTAAATAGAAAATGCTCCTAACATCATGTCCAAGGTAATCGATCTAACAGAATATTTTCAAGGTGCAAAACAGAATAAGATGGAATGATACCTGATAATGAAGAACATATTGTGAAATGCCACTACATAAACTATGCGTCATAGCGGCAACATCAACAAGAATAGAAGTAAAATAAAAAAAACATCGACCGTAGGATACAAATCATGACAATGCAATATTACGTCGTTTAACAATACAAATCATGGGAATGTAATATTACATCGTTTAAAATTTAAAGGGTAAGCATATGGTTTCTGCCGCCTTAAACATGATTAACAAATTACTCGATTCGTTGCATTATTAAAAATTGGACCCAATGCGATCGCATACTTAGGAAGTTATGGTTCATAAATCCTTAACCGTGGATGAATAGTTAAACAAGCTTGATCTACTTACATGATTAGACACTTTCAATGATACTTTCCTATTCACTAGAGATAATTTGTGCTATTAGAGGACACTACCAAAAAAGTTTTAAAATGGATTTGTTGAGCAGTAATCCCTAAGGTTACTAAGGTTACATTAGATTAGAATGAAAAGATATGACATTTTTATAAAAGATTCCCACCAAAGTCCTCTTAGAAGGTGCGTATGTGTTTATAGTATTACTTTTAATATTAGTCTTATTTAGGGTTGTGAATGTGTTTGTTATGGATGGTTCAATATATTTAGTACAAGTATAACATTTTCTTATTTTATTAAAATGAAAAAAATAAATGGCTAGTTTTTTAAATCTTAAACTAATTTTAGTAGTTATAAATGAGATAGGTAATGTATAAAGTGTTATATTTCATTTAAAAGAGTTAGAAATAATATTTATTTCCATTTACGGAGATGAAACCACCCACTTTTAAAGAATATATAATGTAATAATCACAAAATAAGATGTGTCATAAAGTAAGACGTTTTATAGGATTGAAGTGGATTACATTTGAAAAAGTTGATTGTTTTAGGAGTTTTTATTATAATTAAAGATACGTTTTAGAAGATAAATTTAGTTGTATAAGTATTAAGATTGAATAAATATTAAAAGAAAAAATTGAAAATTTTTGAAATTATCTTAGACTGTAAATATGAGGAAAAAAATAATCTATCTTTTTCATTCTTCATGTTTAAATAGGTATCATCAATATATGTAATCGGGATATGAATGGTACTAAGATAGTTTTACACATCATATTTGTTTAATGTAAATTGGTATCAGTTGTTCCATGTCTATAAATTTGTTGTAGTGGCTACAACCACCCTCCAAATTTTTTCCTTAGTTTTGTTTTGAAGCCTTTCTACCAACCATCGTTAGCAACATGTCTTGCACTATCAAGTACATAGGCTTCAACTGAGTTTCAAAGGCTTACCAACATGTGCATGTCTACTTGTTTGTTTCCATTCATAGACTGCCATTCTAGAGTTAGGCAAATTTGTGGCTGAGATGTTCACTAAGAAAATTTTGCAAATATGCAGGGGAACCAACCTTCCCGCCAAAAATTATGCAATCCTGTTGAGTTGCCTGTTGGGCTCCTGAATTGCGCAATCTAGCCAAGCAACCCTCAATCAGAAAACTACATAATCTAGCTAGTCACTGGGCTTCAGACCAGAAATTGTGCAATTCTCGGAGACAGTGACTTGTTGACCCCAGAAATTTTGTAATGTCAGAGGGACACCCAACCCTACTCAGCTTAGAAACTGCGCAAATCCCTTTCCCGGACTTACGGACGGTTGCATGTGCCATCACCTTGATTGGTTCCCTCTGGGACTGAGCAATCTTAGTTTGCATGCATGTGTTGCTTTTTCTTCAAATAGCAAAAGCGACCTGCAACAATCATCCCTAAATTTTAGGGATTTGTTTTTAGCAGCTCAGGTTTACATGCAAATATCATTTTAGAAACTTCCCTCCAAGTGTTGTTTTTTCCCAGATTTATGGCATGCACATCATGAGCCTCAGCATTATTTATTAGAAATTATAGAGCTCATTCCTTACATCGATCTTGAGCTCTAACATCGCACATTGCATCTAGGAGTCTTCAGTACATTCAACTCAACTTTTTTCGGGTAAGTTTGCTTTTCATATCATTTGTTGATTTTTGTCACTTTGCATATTTCGATTTCTACGAATGTTGTTTGCTTGGTTTTTTTGAATGCCTACTGCCATTTTAATGTATATTATCTTGTATAAGAATCATTTCAGTTTTTGTTTGCATCTCACTGTTGTCGCATGCATGACATTATTTTTGCACTAACAGTCATCATTGCAGCAACTCTTTTCACACATAAGCATCTGTTTCTATTTTCTGAATCTTGCGTTCAGTTTTTTCATGAATGATCATTTACTCTTGCTTACATTCAGTGTCGCTATGCATTCAAACCTCTTCATGTTTTCAGTCGCTTGTCGGCAGGTCTGGCCTAGACCTTACCTCACCTAGATAGAAATCCACATTTCTAGAAGTGAAGGCTCTGCCTTCACTCTAGAAATTGTGTAAACTTGGCTAGCACTATTGTGAAATTCTGGAAGGTAGTGCCCTGTTGATCTAGAAAATTACGCAATGCAATCTCTGGGCATGCATTACCTTGCTGACTGAATTTGTGCATTGTGCAGTCCTAGCCCTCAGCAAGTAGACTGGACTATGCATTATGTAGTTCCAATGGTTAGTTAGGCTTGTGACAGCCCCGAATATACCCTGCATAGTTTGGGTAGTTAGTCTCCCAGGCTCATGGTGAAAATTACGCAATCTTTACTGCTAGTGACCCATTTATGTTGCATGTTAGTCCTCAAATTTATTTTGGTTTTTAATTGAAATATTTCTTGCCATGAGTGTCACTATGTCTCTTGTTATAACAAATGTTCTTCCATCTCTCATTAGTATAGGTACAATGGCCTCTAAGAGCGTAGGGTCAAAGGACATCATTGGAAGTGAAAATAGAGACGCAATTGAACAAGTGTTTATGGGCTTGCTCGTTTATGACGAAACCATGCTAATCATAGACATAGACATCAAGTTGAAATGATAGGACATCAATGACACATTCTCAGGCACATTTGAGGAAGATCTGGAAGAGGTCGCACGGTCTATGTCAACATCCACAAATCTACCTTGTACTAGATTGCATGCAGGTATCCCACATTTCCATGCATGGACATGATACATTTGATGGTCTCACACACTCATCTGGAGATGATGATGTTGATAAGTGTCAAAGAGACAGAGCTTGCTACCTTCAGGGTGAAGGAATATCAAGAGATGTATCACTTGCCACAACTGATGGTCACAATGGAGAAACCCTTCAACACACACAACAATGCAAACTCCATAGATATCTGAAAGAGTTGGGTGAAAGATCCATCCAAGTTGAGGACAATGTCTAGCCTGGTTTAAGACAAAGATACTGCGGAAGGTATATTAGTACTTGGTCATCTTTACATGTCGCTTATACAGCCAAGAGAGCACAAAGAACTTCCTGCAGAGCTGGGTGATTGTGTTGGACGAACTGGACAACAAAGGAAGGCCATGCAAGGGAAAAGGAGCCCGACATCTGCCTAAAGGACAACAAGTATAGATATACATGTCTGCATGCATACTAGATGCAATCTGTGCCCGTCAATAGTTCCAAGGCTTGAAGTAGGCATGGCCACCTTAAGAAACCGTTGTGCACACTCACTATAGATTGTTCTCTAAATGCAGCTTTTGCAAATTCATCTCATAATTGTCATACCACTTTGTGACCCCAGTGTACAAAATGATATTTGAGCAGGATCCACCTTGTATGTCATAGGCAAAGATGGAGGCATTGACTGACATGGTAGATTGGTATGCCTCATCCCTTAGCACCTTCATACGCATGTACAATGTGGAGAAGCCTTCGCATGTTTTAACAAATTTTTCCATGGACAAGCTCGTCATGCAAGAAGTTTCATATCACATCTCGAGAGGGTTGTCAGCTAGACTGCATAGGAAGAAGAAGGCACCTTGGCCCACTCTTCCTTTTTGGATTAGGTTGTACGAGATACCAAATCTTAAGCATGTTATTGTCAAGATGGAGGAGTTCAAAAGATTCACTTTCGGTACCAAAAATTTCAATCCGTATGATCTGCATTTCTTTGTTGAGGACCACTGTGTGAGAGTGCAATTTCCGTGGATCCACGGGGTGTGTCATTGGGTTGAGGAAGACCCATGGAGATATTTCAACAACTTCTCCAAGATCAGTGAATTAGTCGGCATAGCTTTGGAATGGTTAATAAAGTGGCCCGAAGCAGCATCACAGATTCACCATCATTAGCAACAAAAAAAGGTAACATAGTTGCACATGACAAAGGAAATAGAAAGGTTGATGACGGAGTAGAGGCAGAACAAAGTTGCAAGTTCAAAGCAGATCCAGTCATGATGAAAGAAGCTTTGGATATTGAGGTTAAGAGGCTACAATGCTACAACAGTAACATGCAAAGGAAAAGTGATGAACAGAGGATGGAGGAATTGGAAAAGGAGTTGCAAGAGTTGTAGTAGCAACTCTGGGAAGAACATGAGCTATGCATAAGAGAGAAGGAAGTGAAACAAGGATAGAAACATCAGGAGGTGCAACATGCACAGATTGCAAAAACTGCACCCATATAGGTTATAGACTCATTCGAGCAGCTGGCACAAAGTATAGAGGGTGAGCAGTTGTAGGAGCAGGGCTTAGCTCAAGAGATTAAATAGATGCTAGAGAAGATGGATATGGATGTGGTGCAACAAGAGTTACATCAAGATACAAACCTCATGCCTCATAACCAAGAGGTTAGTCCACTGACTTCACTAGAGCAAGAAGAAAATCTAGTGCAAAGTGATTAAGGAGATGTAGAGATCCTTGAAGACAATCTGGAAGTGGAGATGAACAAAATATCTTTCGATGAGTTGCAACATAGTGTTGTGCAATCGCACAAAGTGCCTACTCCGGATGTCCACACATATCCTATGTAGTTTGCAGAATGAGTAATCGTATCTGATGTGCGCAAGCATCCAAAAACATTGGTTGATGCTACCAGAGCATATGGCAAAGCCACCAGCTTAATTGTCTAATTCTTAATAGCAAAGAATGAGCGAATGGCTAAGGAATTACAAGCAGCCAAGTAGGGAGGAGAAAGGGTCACATGATCCGCTAGAGAAGAAATGAAGATTGTGATACTAGATGAAATATCATACCTTGAGACAGTCATGTAGATGTTGTATTCCAGATTTTGTACCATGCATAAGGCAGTTGTCCATCTCAATGGTTGGCAACAATGTTGTGCTAGGAGAGCACACGTATTTTCAAATCTGCATACTCTTGTTGATCGCATGTAGACATGGACAATGAGATACATAGTAGCCCCATTTCATTTTCCAATGATGATGAAGCCTAAGGTGATAGAGTTAGAGGCACGCATCCGGAGTCAGTTTTGGAACTATAAGGAACTTTCATAGCTCATCCCCAGTTTGCAAGCTTCACATGCACGGGTGTTCAAAAGCATGGATGTCATTGTGCATGCACATGTTATCCTATCTATTATTATGCTCAACAAAGTGAAGTCAAAGGACTAAGTCCGAATGGAGCTGGACATCTACATCGACGAGTTGATGCATTCAACCACCAGCATGAACTTGGAAATCAACATAGAAACTATGCATAAGTGTTGGCTTGTTGGGGCCTAACCCAGGTTCAAAAGTGTTTTAGCCAAACAAATCCTGAAACTACCGACCATTTTGACAATAGTTCATGGAGCATGGACTGAGGTCTCACTTGAGGTAGTATGGGAGGGTACTGGAACCAGGTTTCTGCACCCTAGGGATGTCTTGATGAGATCTGGAATGGTTGCGAATCGATCTAGCGCACTAGTGCAGCTCGGCACAGCTGTCTGACCCTCGCGCAACTCTGTGTAGAGCACGAAGAGGCATCGCCTAGTTCCTTGACCCTTACAGTGTTATTATTATATATCTGACTTAATTTTGTGGGCCTAGTAATATTTATCAATTATTCAACATTTATAACCAGTGCACGCAAAACTGTAAAGAGATGCATAAACATATACCATAAGCATAAATATACAGATCTATGAATAGATGCACATTATTTCAAAATAAAATTAGCTTTTATTAACTTTCTATTCCTGTACAATCCAGTTCCACCCTGTGAACGCAACTGGAGGCGCACACCTACGGACTCTACCAGGCCTCTGCGCACATAGTTGTAGAGCCTCTTCTGACTCCGACAACTCAAGACTCGGACTTACAGACTTAGAGAGAATATCTCATTCAAAAACCCATAATACTTAGATCACATCTCAAGCTGCCTTCTACCCTTAGATCCTCGGTCTATTTTCACATTCCCATGGTCCGCGGACCATGGGTAGGCCGACCCATTCTATATTAAATTACAATATTTTAGGGCAGACAACCCTTTGATTTGACTCATTACAATTCACACTCCGCGCAATATTTGAAGCCTTTACAATACCATTACCCAAAATTGTGGGCTTTAAGCCCCAAAACTGTTATGTGGGGGATCTGCTGCCCAATAGGCCCCCAACACAAACATCATGAATCGCCCTTGAGTCACCCTGTTGGTGTGGTGAGCTGCACTGCCAAGGCTTCACAGTCCGCCATCCTTGTGAGTGATGCAATAAAATTTGTTGCTTTGTCATTGCCTCCTGCGATGCTTCTTCAATCTCATGCTCCATTGCCCCTACTAATTCACTTAACTGATGATGCTCATTCTGCTCTACTAAGTTAACAAAAAGCAATCCCTCATAGGATTTTAACTCTAGCGGAGATACCAAATGCATGCACCTTTTATGCAAGAGCAACAAGCTTGCGATCTCTGGTTCAATATCCTCAATGTCTACCGAAGCTTGTGTTACATTTTTGCAAGAGAGTTGTTGCTATCCACGAGTTCCCAATATTCAGGTTTTATTGTGGGCATGTGGCCTAGAGACGAACTTTTAAACAAAATTCCATCTTTTGTCTCAAGATTCACCATCTTGCCCCTATCTTTCATAGATTGCTTACCAAACTGCGAGTTTCGTGGCGACATCCGCACCAGTCCTGCTACCTATCTAGGAATTTTTTGGTACATCTCCCACCGTCAGCATTGGGCTTGGCATGGCATCCTTGGCTGTCGACATTATGCTGTCCAGAAGGTCTTACATCTCTTTTGGAAAGTTGCAAATACTGGGCTTACTCTCAAAGCGTTGAAGTTCAATGGGTCCATATCTATTGGATAGTGTAATAAATTAATTCTAAAGATGCCCCAGTTTGTTCAGTGGATGACCAATGGTGATTTATAGACCTATTGAAATTCAAATTCAATCGTTCCCGTCTTTTTTGGCTTATTAATGTTATATTGGTGGTAGATCATTTCAAATCTAGTTCTGACTCCATGTCTTAAATGCCCACCGCCTGCTCCTTTTCACCTTAACTCGGATGTCTTTTCATGAATAGTGACACCAACAGTCACTTCCTTGTTTATCCACGCAGAAGCATAGCCCCTTTTGCACGACCGTGACCCTTGTGACATATCGACCCTGTGCACACCCCTGTTGCCACACAGCTCCTTGACAGATTATTTTATAGTCTCACACTCTCTTTCAATTGTTTGGAGCGGTGAGACTGTGTTTCCTATGGATAGTTAGATAGGTGGCCCATCCTTGTATAGCTTCAAGAAATTGCATTTACTCTGCCAAGGAAGCGTTCTCCATTAAGTTTGACTAGCTAGACCATGCCCCTGTCTGTAACTTCTTTGACCACATATAGTCCTAACCAATGCATTCTGAGTTTCCCTAGAAATTTCTTGAACTTGTTACCATACAGAAACACTAAATCGTTTACCTTTAATGTGGGCATCTTGATATGGTGATCATGCCAGGCTTTCTCACTGTTTCTATACCTACTAATTGAATCCCACCAGAAACCATTCTTCCTCAAGTTCTTCCAATTGCATGAGCCTCTATTCCAATGCTTCACGGTCTGACATGCTTGTCATTGCTGCTATATGTAAAATGGGTATGATGTATTCCATTGGCATGACTGCTTCCATGCCATAGACTAACTTGAAAGTTGTCTGACCCTCCAATTTCTTGAATGTGGTTTTGTAAGCCCATAATTTGGCAGGTATGCACAAGTCCCAGTCATTTCATTGTGTGTTACATACTTTGGTCAGTGCAGTCTCTAGAATCTTTTTGAATGCTTCTATTGTCCCATGAGCTTGTGGATGGTATGACGTACTTTGCTGATGATACACTTGGAACTCCTCAGTGAGTGCCCTAATAGTTTCGTTTAGGAAGTGCATTCCACAGTCACTCATTAAAAGTTTCAAGCATCCAAATCATGTCATCACGTTATTGAAAAAATTGTAGCTGTGGCAGCCGTGCAGTCCTTAACTGGCTATGCTTCCACCCATTGAGTCAGGTACTCTATCGCGGTGATGATGTAGCATGCACCCGTCTTCCCTTGAGGTTTGATTGGTCCCACAAAGTCTATTGCCCATTTTTCAAATGGCTGCATCATCATCTATGGATTGAGTGGCATCCCATCCCTTCTTGATAGTTTCCGAGTCTTCTGACATACATCGCAGGCTTGATAGTATGCTTTTGAATCCTGATGTAGTGTTGGCCACCATAGACCAGCACGAAGGATCTTCTAAGCCATCGCCTATCCTCCATAGTGTCCTCTTGTAGCCCCTCCATGTGCTTCCACGAGGATCTGGCTTTGTTCAAATTCCCGATACATATCTTTGTAATATTTCATCATTTCCAATTTTGTAGAGGTGTCCCGCAATGATAGAAAAATTCATCACGTGTACCACCAATTCCTTCTTCTGCTGGACTAGATATCCCTGTGGTGTAGTCCCTGTGGTTAAGAAATGGATTATGTCTTCGAAGTGGCCGTCTGTGACACGCACTTCATAGAGTTGTGAATAAGGTAATCCTTCCTAAAAATTCATTAGCTCCTCGCCATTCTCAATTCTTGATAGGTGATCTAGTCTTGAATTTAGGCATCCCAGCTTTATGATGACCTCAAAATCATACTCTTGAAATACTAAGAGCCATCTGCATATGTGACCCCCCAACACAGGCTTGTTCACCAGGTATTTCAACGTGGAATGATCGGTATACATCTTGAAGTGCCCACCAAGTAGATAGTGGTGGTATTTCTGGAGCGCGTATACCATTGCCAATCCTTCATGCTCAGTAGTTGAATAGTTATTTTCAGCTCTGGACAACTGTCGACTCGCTAATGCAATAGGGTGGTCCACGCCCTGCATGCCTTCCTGCTTCAGTACAACGCCCAATATGATACACAACGCATCAACATGTACATGAAATTCAATGTCCCATTTTGAGAAGACCAAAATGGGAGCGGATCCCGTTTTTCCCTTGAGAACATCCAAATTTTTCTTACAATAACCATTCAAACAATATATAGCGTCCTTTTTCAACAATTTTTCCATTGGTGCTATTATTTTTGCATATCTCTTAATAAAATTTCTACAGTAACCAGTGTGCCCCAATATGCTGCGTAGTTGTTTGACACTTTGTGGTGCTTCTAGATTGAGAATAACGACAATCTTTGTAGGATCCACCATCAGACCCTGTTTGCAGACCACATTGCCGAGCATATTTCCAAAGAGGACTAGGAAGGTGCACTTCTTGAGATTTAGTGCAATGTGGTATTGTTGGCAAGTATCTAGCATCAACCGTAAACTCGTTATATGGTGCTTAAATAACCCAAATAAAGTCCAATCATCCAGATATACCTCTAAGAACTTGTGGATATATTCCTTGAACACAACCACCACTACGCGAGAAAATATCACTGGCGCGTTCTTCAGTCCAAAGGGAATCATGGTGTATTGGAAACAACCCCATTCGGTTGCGAAGGTTATCTTGCTCCTATCTTCTAGTGCAATCTTGATCTGATGGGACCCTGAGAACCCATTCGTGAATGAGTAAGCATCCTGCCCGCTAACATTCTTCAATACTTCATCTGTAAATGGTGTCAGGAATGGATTGGGAACACAAGCGTCATTCAGCTTTTTGAGGTCCATGTAAATTCTAATTTTTCCCTTCTGTTTTTTCTCCTGTACTACCATAGGACTCACCCAGTCTGATTCTTCCACTGGTTCAATAATTCTGGCTGCAATAATTTTTTCTAATTCTTCGTGGACCTTTTCTTTATACTTTGGATTCAAACGGTGAGGTCGTTGTTTAACCGTCTTGGCGTCCAGTTTTAGAGTGATCTTCATCATCCCTAAGTCGAAAATGATCCCCTTTAAATCTGTGATTTTGATTGGGAACAAATCTTGATATTCACGGAGTAATTTGGTGAGCTTATCTACCATCTCATCGTCCCAATAGTCCCCAAGCATTGAATACTTCAGTTCCACATCTGTACCAGTGTTTACCTACTTTGTCTTTAGCGGCACTGTGATGTCGGGGTCCTCAATTGATGGCCTGCAAACTTTGCGACACCCTTTAGTTTCTAGAATATTAATATTTTGAGGGTCATCATCATCTTCCTCTACTTGTACATTATAACATTCTAGGGCATGGCTTAAATGGGTTGCCCATGCTGGTTAAACTTCTTCCTGTGGTTCCCATGGTATTTTGAAGATGGAAGCCTTCACAACTTGCAGCGTGTCGTTAACTGTATCCAACCATCGGTCTTCAAATGTGAATGCTAACAAAAATCCCTTGTGCAAAACATCCCATTCACCCATACCATGTCGGAGTTCTGTCTTGGTATACCAATTCATATGTATGACATCCAGGGTATGATAAACTAATTGTACGCATTCAGGTTGAGGCTCTTCTCCATAGGCCTTGGTCCATTTTGCGAGGTGCGTGCACAGGTCATTACGCCCATCGTATTTATCTGCTAGTCATAGCTCTAATTTCCCAAATTTTAGCCACATCATCCTCCTCCAGCCATGCTAGTTTTCAAAACTTCCTTGACGTGTTCCCCACCAATGCGCATGTGTCGCTCGCAGCACCCACCTCAATGCATCCAACTGCTATTGCTCTGGTACTTTGCTCTCAAAATTGCTCAAGAATTCATCCACTATTGTCGATCCATCATATGTCAATAGATCTCAGTCTTGGGCTCTTACGCAATGCAGTGATCTCGTCATCATGTTGCAATTTCGTGTTGTCACCCCGTCCAACCGATTGTGCCAACATTCATCTTCTTCATCTGAATCTGAGGTGCAGGAACCTGCGCACTCCCACGAGATTCTTTCATCTACAATCGAGTTCACCCAATATTGATATCACACACTTATCTTATAGTTACAATCCAACTCATCGTCACGAACTGATTCTATGTAGTGCGCTCCTTCAGCTGGATTTAGCGAAATTTCTATGCGTAGGGACTTTTTCTCAAATATCATCTTCCGCTTCTTTAGGTTGATGACTCCATTCATATCAATGGCCTAGTTTATTCCTAGCAACATGGGGTAAGGGTTGTTGTCATCAACAATCTCTATTACCTCAAAGTCTGTCTGTGTGCTCGCGCCTTCAATATCCACCATCACCCCTTGTAACCTCCCCATGGGCAAGACCTTTTGTTGGTTCACCATACGTAATTGAATAGGGGACCACTGCAATGTAGGCCTACCCATGCATTCCCATGTCTGCTTTGGTAACACATTCGCATCCAAACCCAGGTCTAAAATTACCTAATCCATTTCATATTCACCAATCTGCGTTATTAATCTCATCTCCCTCCCAAGGCACAATGTATGCTTTCCTAGTTTCCAGACTACGCGTGGTTCCCCTGCCCCTGTGCACCTAATTATGAACTCCTCTAGTCATTTAACCACCTTATTATCACGTAGTAGTTTCATGCATGTCTCTAAAAATTTAGTAAGCATAGAAGGATCCATTCTTGGCTCTTGATCACTACTACCTGAAGTAAAGGCCTCTGCGAAGCTCTTCTTAGCTTCCATAAATGTCTCCTTTACACATTCGAAGTCAAACTTAGGTTCCTTCATAGGAGCCTTGCAAACCCATGTATCTTCCTTAGGCTTCTTCCCCTTATCTTCCCTTGTGGTCCCACCACTTCTGAGCACCATATTCACATTTGGGTCTTCTTCACATGGTTCATACCTCATAATTTCAATATTTTGCATCGGACTAGGCTAAAATATCCCTATCTCACACATCTGTGTGATTAACGTAGGGCAATCTACCATTTCATGATAAGACTGCTCATAGTATGAACAAGATATTCTTGTTGGGTCGGTACAATTACAGCCATAGTGCCCTAGTCCTCCGCAATTGTAACAGATTAATTGTCCACAACCCCTTCTTGGCCCCATTCCTCCTCATCCTTGACCTCACCCTTGAAATCCACCATGCACCATCCTCGCAGCTGGGTCAAGGCCTCACGTTTATGTCAGTATTCTATATGCTGGGGTCCACTCCATTATCAACTCATATTTGTGATAAGTATGCTTGTCGTGGACCACCAATCTACAAAACTTGCAAAACACTACTGGGAAGTTTGTGTATACTTTGTAACAAATGATAGTTGTCCATCGTGTACTTTCCTTCCACCTGACATATCGCACACCAGAGTGGGGGTGCCGCACTTGACCCTGCCTGTGCCTCTGGTCTTAAGGGAATTGGTCCCCCTCCTGCCAAGTAGTTTAGAATACTGGATAGTGGTCTTTGTGATGGCCCTAGCCTTTAGATTTATGCACCACACTTCTCCACATGCCTCTGGATGGGGTGCCCTATCTTGCTTCAAGATCTACATTTCCAGGTAGAGATTCTGAAGCTGCATGTGGATCTATTGAACTCCCAATCTCAGATCCTGTATCGGTGTTTCATGCAACCTTATTGCCATTTCCAATGCTTCTGCCTGGGTTGAAAGCTTCTACTGTGACAGCACCGTCCTCATTTGTGGTGTCAAAGATGCCACAAACCCTGCCTGGTATTGTGCATCCGTTAGCATCATATTAGCCTCATGGATCATAGTCTTCAGTCTGTAATCCATACCCATGGGGTCTTTCCTGGAAGCATCACGATCTCTTTAAATCCAATGATCGACTATGTCTCTAACTTCGGCTGAATAAATTCTTTGTTGAACGCATCTTGGATCTCTGCTATTTCTGCATTTGGGTGACCATTGAAGTGCTTGATATACCATGTTAGTGCATGATCCTGTAGTGTGCTCACCAATGTGACCCTCTTAATGTTATCATTTGTAACCCCTTGTGCTTCCCACACTGCTCTTACCATGAACCAAAATTGATCCGGGTCCTCATTTCCGACTCCTTTGAATATTGATAGCTTAATCGTGCTCTCTATACTAAACTGTTGGTTTAGTGGCAGTGGTGTGGGCGAAGATGGTGGTGAAGGAGGTGAAGTGAGTGGTGGCGTAAGTGGAGATGGTAACTGTGGAATGCACTGCCTTATCAAACTGACTGCACTCCTCAGCGAGACCTGAGCACACTCTTCCTCGCTTGCTCGAGGAGATGAAATTAAAGGACTATTTCCTAACCCTTTGGTACCTTTGTATACCTTTCGGCTTCGTGTCATTCCAATCATTAATGTATTTGCAACATCCATTTTTCACATAACAACATCTTAATCTAGGTATTCAAAGATTTGATGTACTTACCTTGCAGACCCTTGAAAAAACGTCTTTTGGCTTCTTTGTAGCTTGCAATCGTGTCTATCATGAATTCAGTGATAAGCCTTCCTATTATCTGGTCGAGCCACTAGTCTACGGCCTACACAATCTTATCTTCTGATGCCTCTAGCCTGTGCACTAGCTCCTGAGTCCACACTATTGGTTGATTGAGATTATACCTTCCTTGGTTGTTAGCTAACCCCACGATCCAATCATATAGCTCTGAAGAGAAGGACGCCAAGAGGATCTCATGGATTTCCATATATACGTAGTGATCCAACCACCACTTCTCGAATATGTGTGGAGTTCTATTTTCTTGTGTCACAAACTCGTGAAGCTTCTGATCCAACCAATCTTCAATTTCCTTCTTTGTAGGATTCTAGTGTTCGACATCAGACATCCCTTAGGTAGATCTTGATCCTAGCAACAGAACCATTTGTTGGCTTGTTGGGGCCTGACCTAGGTTCAAAAGTGTTTTAGCCAAACAAATCCCGAAACTACCGACCCTTTCGGCAACAGTATGCAGAACGCAGACTGAGGTCTCGCCTGAGGTAGTATGGGAGGGTGCTGGAACCACGTTTCCGCATCCTAGGGATGTCTTTATGAGATTTGGAATGGTTGCGAACCGATCCAATGCACTAGTACAACTCTCTATAGTTGTCTGACTCTTGCGCATCTCTGTGCAGAGCGCGAAGAGGCGCTGCCTGGATACTTGACCCTTACGGTGTTATTATTATACATATGACGTAATTTTGTAGGCCTAGTAATCTTTATCAATTATTCAACATTTATAACTAGTTCACACAACCATAAACTATAAAGAGATGCATAAACATATACCATAAGCATAAATATACAGATCTACGAATAGATGCCCAATATTTTAGAATCAACTTAGCTTTTATTAACTTTCTGTTCCAGTACAATCTAATTCCACCCTACGCACTCAGCTGTAGGGGTCCACGCACACAACTGCGAACTCTACCAGGCCTCTATGCACATAGTTGTAGAGCCTCTTCCTACTCCTACAACCCAAGACTCAGACTTACAGACTCAGAGCAAATATCGCATTCAAAGACCCATAATACTTAAATCACATCTCAAGCTTCCTTCTAACCTTAGAGCCTCGTTCTATTTATACATTCCCATGGTACGCGGACCATGGGTAGGCTGACCCATTCTATATTAAATTACAATATTTTAGGGTGGAAAACCCTTTGACTTGACTCATCACAATTCGCACTTCGCGCACTACGCAAAGCCTTTACAATACCATTACCCAGAATTGTGGTCTTTAAGCACCAAAACCGTTACGCAGGGGATCCACTGCCCAACAATAAGTATGTGACTGGACCATTTGCACTCAAGACCATGATGTGCATGTTAGCAAACAAGTTGGACAGTGGTTCTATATCAGCGTACCTGGATGAAACAGAGGCAAGAGTTCACTTTCAGCAAGATGTCACCATTGAGCATGCAGACACTTTCACAGAATACCAAGCTTGGCATCAGTTGGCCATTGTTGATCCTCACAAGGATGTTGAAGCATTGGTCTTCCCACAGTTGTCTAAGTCATAGTAGTTTCTTGCATGTTTTTGTTAAGCCTATTTTGTGTCGCATGGGTACACACACAGATTGTAATGTAACATATTCAAAAAATGAAAGACCAAGTGTCCATGGTTGAATGTAACGGTCATGTAGTAGTTGAAGAGTCATGAGTGATGCAGGAGCATCCAGCTCTGAGGAGACAGAAGGTGGTTGACAGTCTCATGGAGAGACTAGAACACACAGTCATATATGCATAGCTGGACAGGTGTCAAACTTGTCAGTTATTTTTTTTTTTTATTTACTTGTTTTATTTTTTTCCAGAAAGGTCGATTAGAGTTAGGAACTGTTTCTTTTTCAAATAGAAATTATTAACAGCAAAATAGGTTGTCAGTTAATTAGTTTCTTTTTTTAATTAACTAGTCCCATTACAAGCTATGTTAGTTAGGAACAGTTAGGAATTGGGACAGTTACCCAATTCTGTTAGGCAGTTTTACCTGAACAGAACTGTGGTGTTTCAGGGGTTTTTAAGGAGAAAAGATAAACAATGTAAAGATTCCTCTCAAACAGAAAAAAAAAAGAGAAGATATACAGTCATTTCTAAATAAAACATTTGCATTATTCTATCTCTCAAATATATCACCATTGCGTATTTAAATCTTCATGCATCATAAGTTAATGTCTGTGTAACAAATTGACATCGGAATAACAAAACAGAGGATCAACAAGAATAGCCGAAGTAGCGTAGCCATATAATTTCTACCTACAGTCATAGACGAACGAGGAACTGGGAATGCAGACGAAACCCAGACGGAGCAAATAACCAAAAGCGCAGAGCAAAGTCATACAAACATCATTTCTAGGCAGAAGCGAACGAGAGTTCGGCACACAAGTAAACTTACAGGTAACCCAAAAATCAAACCCTTATATCGTATTTAAGAATAGAGCAAGCATCGAAATGTAACAAATATATATTTGAATCATTTCATTAACCTACTGTAAGAAAGTAAATACAGTCCAGGCATGCACATTTTCTTTCGAACAAAATTTTCATTAAAGAGATAGAGTCTCGAAACAGAGTTTCGGGCAATCATTTGTTACAACCGTAAACCAAAATAACACAGCAAGAGTCACCAATAGAGCAGCGAACAGGGGTTTCGTATGACCGAGGGTTTCTGCCACATACAACCGCAAATACAGGAAGAGGGCTCGAATCAAATGAGCAACCCTCTCACAAAATAACCAGATAATGCCATACGAAGCGAGGGCTTGATGCCACTGAAATACCCTTCAAGGGTTTCAACAAAAACTAACTGACCACATTACAGAACCAAGGACCGAGACCAACAATAGAGCGAAGGAGGGTTACATAGATACAGAACCATTTTATTTTGCCGTTCAGAAGACGGACTATCAACAAAACCAGATGCAAAACTATAAATAAATTACAGTCGACTACATGGGGAGTCACTACCCGTAAGGAAAGAGCTTGAGAGCTTGTCCGGAGGCGAGGAGCACATCAAACCTCAGAATCAACTACCTGGAACCACCTGCAACCAAACGAGAGCAGGTTAGAATCTATACAAACACAAATAACCATTTGAAGCCGGAAACCAGAACAAGGTTGGAGAAAGAACCCTTACGTGAAGCTATGAGAACCGAATCGAAAATCAACATAACGACTAAGCCCTAAAAGACCAGTAGCAAGTGCGTTAGAACCGGAGGGAGAAAGGGTAATACAGTCTAACAGGGAACCATTATTTACCTGAAAAACAAGGTCGAAGTGCGGAAGCCCGGAGGAAGACCTGTCACGAAAACGAACTCATCAATCAAACGAGGGGAAACAGTATTTACATAAAAACAATCAGTCAAATACACAGTGAACAGGTTTGTCATCGTGCAGAGCCGAGGGTGCCTTTTCAGGCCGCCAAAGTGTCACCTCCATAGCTGTAGAATACCAGAGATAACCATACAGTCGGCGCTCGAACCAGAACAACAGAGGGCAAGAGTTCGCCCACAGTCACAGAGCAAGCCTTTCGGCGCAACGAAACAGTGAAAATGACAAATGAGTAGAGTAGGGTTGACAAAAGTCGAATTGTCGTGCGAGGAGAACCGGCATGTGGAGGTGGGTAACCGGTGAAGCCTGTTAAAACCGTAAAACCTTTACCGAGGGAACATACCAACCAATTAAGTCAACCATTAATTCATCCAGGACACAAGTCCTATCAACAGCAGATATTTTAGAACCGGTGGGAGGCCATCATAAGTGGTATCAGAGCAGGTTTCTTGAGTTGGAACAAATGGAACAAGTGGAAGGTTAAGGTGAAGGAAGAGGAAGAGGAAGAGGTAGAGGAAGAGGAAGAGGATGAGTAGTCCGTAGGGTAGTAGATGATGGACTTCGAGAGGAGATTTGAGTTTTGCGTGAAAGATTGGCAGTGGTGGAGGCTGGGGGAAGAAGAAACCCAGCAGATGACAGCGATGAAGAAGTAGCTGAACCAGAGGATGAGTTCGAAGGAGTGACACCGGAACTTAGGTTGTTGAAGTCAGTTTTGCTGTCCAGTCATAAGCCAAGGCATGAGTTACCTACTTATGACGGAAGTTTGTCTGCAGATGTGCTGTTAGATTGGCTGAGTGAAGTAAATAAATTTTTTGAGTTTGAGGAAACCAGTGAGGACAAACAAGTGAAGTTCGCTGCCACCAAGTTGAAAGGACATGCGTCCTTGTGGTGGGACAGCGTTCAGGCGGAAAGAAAGAGACTACAAAAACAGCCTATCAAGAAGTGGGCCAGAATGGAGGCAAAGCTGAAGGAGAAGTTCCTGCCAAAAGATTACCAGATCATGTTGTACCGACAGGTACAAAACTTGAAGCAAAGAGGAATGACTGTCAGGGAATTTACGGAGGAATTTTATAAATTGAATCTGCGAGCAGGGTATGTGGAAGATACCTCAGAAAAAACAGCCAGATTTGTGAATGGATTGAGAGGGGAGATTTTGGATGAAATCGGTATCCTCTCACCTCAAACGTTGGATGAGGCCTATCAGTTTGCACTGAAGGCAGAGGAGAAAATTAACAGAAAACAGAACACCAAGAGAGGAGGTGGTTCTGGCAGGGGAAAAGGCAAGGTTTATGGCAGAGGTAGAGGTACAGGCTCAAATGAGGAGGGCAGCAGTTCAAAATCTGCTGGCACAACAGAGAAGGACAACAGCACCAGGGAAGGACAACCAGCTCAGCGAGGTCGAGGATTTGGTCGAGGCAGGGGAACTGTCCAGTGCTATCGTTGTCACAAATTGGGACACAAGTCATATGACTGTCCTGAAGGTGAACCAGCAGATGGGAGAGGAACCTATGTTTCTCAGCCAGAGGATGTTGAGGAGACACCGCAAGAAGCAGAAAATACACCAGAGATAGGCGAAGCCTTGGTGTTAAATAAAGTGCTTTTAAAACTAGCAAAAGAAGTTGCAGAACCAGATCAGCGAAAGGCTTTGTTTCGCACTGTTTGGAAGTCACGGGGTAAGTGCTGTAAGTTGATCATTGACAGTGGGAGTACTGATAATTTAGTGGCTGTGGAAATGGTAGAGAAGCTGGGATTAAGGAAGTTAAAACATCCTACTCCCTACAAAGTGTCGTGGCTGCAGAAAGGGCATCAACTGTTAGTTGACAAACAATGTGAGGTGGAATTTCAGATCGGTAAGTATAAGGACAAGATCCTTTGCGATGTCATGCCAATGGATGTCTGTCACTTACTGTTGGGACGACCTTGGCAGTTTGACAGAAGTGCAGTTCATGATGAGAAAACCAATTGCTATAAGTTTGTGAAAGATGGGATCAAGCATACGCTTGTACCCATCAAGGAGGAAAATACAGCAGAAGCTAGTGGAGTGAAAGCGCTGCTGTTAGGCGGAAAAGAATTCATAAAATAGATTGAGGACAATGAGATAAATTTTGCTGTCATAAGGAGACCAAAGGCAGTAGTACTTCATACACAGGTTTCAGATTTGCCTAAAGAAGTTCAGAGGTTGCTGCAGGATTTTGGAGACATTGTGGTAGATGATCTTCCAGATGAGTTGCCACCAAGGAGAGGTATTAGTCACTGTATTGACTTTATACCAGGGGCAAGCCTGCCAAATAAAGCCGCTTACCGCATGAGTCCCAAGGACCATGAAGAAATTAGGAAATAGGTCCATGAGTTGTTGGACAAAGGTTTGATTCGAGAGAGCATGAGCCCATGTGCAGTACCAACTGTTTTGGCTCCAAAGAAAGGAGGAGAGTGGAGAATGTGCATGGATTCCAGGGCTATTAACAAGATTACTGTTAGGTACAGGTTTCCCTTACCTAGGATGGACGATATGATGGATTGTTTGAGTGGAGCGGCTTATTTTTCGAAGATTGACTTGAAGAGTGGATATCACTAGATCCGGATTCGGGAAGGAGATGAATGGAAGACCGCTTTCAAGATGAACGAAGGCTTATATGAATGGCTGGTGATGCCATTTGGTTTGAGCAACACTCCCAGCATGTTCATGTGTCTGATGAATGAAGTGCTGAAGGAATTTAATGGTAAGTTCGTAATAGTTTACTTGGATGATATTCTGATTTTTAGTAAGACTAAAGAGGAACATTTCAGACATTTGCAGAGTGTGTTGAGGAAGTTGCAGCAGAACAAGCTGCTAATTAATCTGAAGAAGTGTACTTTTTTTCAGCGAGAATTAGTGTATCTGGGCTTTGTCATCGCAGAAAATGAACTAAAAATGGACCCAGAAAAGGTGACAGCTATAGTTAGCTGGCCTTCTCTGAAAAGTTTATTTGAAGTTCGAAGTTTCCATGGACTAGCCAGTTTTTACAGGAAGTTTATCAGAAATTTCAGCGAGATTTGCACACCAATGTTGGATACGATCAAGAAGTTAAATCAACCATTTCACTGGACTGAAGCAGCAGAACATAGTTTTCAGATCTTGAAAAAGAAGATTACTGAAAGACCAGTGTTAAGACTGCCTGATTTCAACAAACTTTTCCAAGTTCGTTGCGATGCCAGTGGTACGGCCATTCGGGTAGTCCTTAGCCAGGAGGACAGACCGGTTGCTTATTTCAGTGAAAAGCTAAATGAGAGCAGACAGAAATATTCAACCTACGACAAGGAGTTCTACGCCATTGTGCAAGCTTTGAAACATTGGAGACATTATCTGTTAGGTAACGAATTTGTTTTATTCTCTGATAATTCTGCGTTACAGTACATTATGCAACAGCATAAATTGAACCATAAGCATGCAGCTTGGGTTGAGTACTTGCAAAGTTTCACATTTGTACTAAAACACATTAGTGGGCAATCAAATAAGGTAGCAGATGCACTTAGTAGGAGAACATTGCTTTTACAAGAAAGCACGATGCAGATTTTAGGATTTGAACATTTGAAAGAGCTGTATCCGACCGACACCGAGTTTATAGAGGCCTATGAGTCTTGCCAAAACCCGTTGTTATGAAATAACAGCAAGTGGCTAGACTATAATCTACAGGAAGGATTGTTGTTTAAAGGAGGGCAGTTATGTATTCCCAACTGTTCTATGCGGGAAAACATTATACAGGAAAAACACAATGGAGGCCTGGCAGGACATTTCGGTATTGACAAAACGATTGCTCAGGTACAACACTTCTATTACTGGCCTAAGTTGCAGCGGGATGTGTAGAGGTACGTGACTAGATGTAAAATTTGTCAACTGGTAAAAGGTCACAGTCAGAACACTGGACTTTATATGCCATTGCCCATTCCTAGTCGACCATGGGATTCAGTTAGTATGGATATTGTACTGGGTTTGCCGAAGACACAACGAGGCTTTGATTTAGTAATGGTTGTGGTAGACCGATTTTCAAAGATGGCGCACTTTGTACCATGCAGGAAAACCTGCGATGCTACTTACATAGCACATCTTTTCTTCACTGAGATTGTGCGATTGCATGGACTTCCACGATCCATTATCTCTGACAGAGATGTAAAGTTAACTGGTCATTTTTGGAGAACTCTGTGGAAAAAGTTGAATACCCAGTTGCAGTTCAGCTCCGCTTATCATCCGCAAACAGATGGTCAGACGGAGGTAGTAAACCGAAGTCTGGGAAATCTACTTCGAAGTTTAACAGGTGAAAATTCCCGGACTTGGGACCGTCTACTTGCGCAGGCGGAATTCGCATACAACGATTCCCCTAACCGCAGCACAGGATACAGTCCGTTCCAGATTCTGTATGGCATGCATCCGCGAGGAGTGCATGAGTTACGAGATTTGGGGAAACTTGAGAAACGGAGCGCTGATGGGGAAGATTTCGCCCAAGCTATGAGCAATTTGCATGAACAGGTTAAACTGAAATTACAGGACAATAGTCAGAGGTATAAGCAGTGATCTGATACAAAACGTCGGGAAGTTCAATTCAAGGTAGGGGATGAAGTCCTTGCGTACTTACGTAAGGAACGATTTCCAAAGCGAGAGTAAAACAAGCTAAAATTCAGGAAAATCGAGCCCTGCAAGATCATTCGCAAATTTTCTGTGAACGCCTATGAATTACAGTTGCCACCAGGGATTGGTATTTCCCCTATTTTTAACGTGGTAGATCTGTTTCCTTATGTCACAGGCTCAGCAGATAATACAGCAGAAGAGCCACCATGGGACACCAAATTTGAAGGATATTCGTGGATGAGACAGATGCCGATGGCACCACCCATTGAGATCGAAGGGATTCTGGACACACAGGTAGCTAAGCGCACACGCAGGAAGGAGTATCTGCGGTATTTAGTAAAATGGAAGAACCGTCCAATAGAGGAAAGTTCGTGGCTTAACGCGACACAAATACAGAAAGCAGGCTATTCTGTCGATGACCTCATGGAACGGAGCCATGACTTTTTGCCACCCCGGGAGCCTGATGCAGGAGCATCCAGCTCTGAGGAGACAGAAGGTGGTTGACAGACTCATGGAGTGACTAGAACACACAGTCATATATGCATAGCTGGACAGGTGTCAAACTTGTCAGTTAATTTTTTTTTTATTTACTTGTTTTATTTTTTTCCAGAAAGGTCGATTAGAGTTAGGAACTGTTTCATTTTCAAATAGAAATTATTAACAGCAAAATAGGTTGTCAGTTAATTAGTTTCTTTTGTTAATTAACTAGTCTCTTTACAAGCTGTGTTAGTTGGAACAGTTAGGAATTGGGACAGTTACCCAATTCTGTTAGGCAGTTCTACCTGAACAGAACTGTGGTGTTTCAGGGGATTTTAAGGAGAAAAGATAAACAATGTAAAGATTCCTCTCAGACAGAAAAAAAAAAGAGAAGATATACAATCATTTCTAAATAAAACATTTGCATTATTCTATCTCTCAAATATATCACCACTGCGTATTTAAATCTTCATGCATCATAAGTTAATGTCTGTGTAACAAATTGATATCGGAATAACAAAACAGAGGATCAACGAGAATAGCCGAAGTAGCATAGCCATATAATTGCTACCTACAGTCATAGACGAACGAGGAACTGCGAATGCAGACGAAACCCAGATGGAGCGAATAACCAAAAGCGCAGAGCAAAGTCATACAAACATCATTTCCAGGCAGAAGCGAAAGAGAGTTCGGCACACAAGTAAACTTACAGGTAACCCAAAAATCAAACCCTTATATCGTATTTAAGAACAGAGCAAGCATCAGAATGTAACAAATATATATTTGAATCATTTCATTAACCTAATGTAAGAAAGTAAATACAGTCCAGGCATGCACATTTTGTTTCGAACAAAATTTTCATTAAAGAGATAGAGTCTCGAAACAGAGTTTCGGGCAATCATTTGTTACAACCGTAAACCAAAATAACACAGCAAGAGTCACCAATAGAGCAACGAACATGGGTTTCGTATGACCGAGGGTTTCTGCCACATACAACCGCAACTACAGGAAGAGGGCTCGAATCAAATGAGCAACCCTCTCACAAAATAACCAGATAATGCCATACGAAGCGAGGGCTTGACGCCACTGAAATACCCTTCAAGGGTTTCAACAAAAACTAACTGACCACATTACAGAACCAAGGACTGAGACCAACAATAGAGCGAAGGAGGGTTACATAGATACAAAACCATTTTCTTTTGCCATTCAGAAGACGGACTATCAACAAAACCAGACGCAAAACTATAAATAAATTACAGTCGACTACATGGGGAGTCACTACCCGTAAGGAAAGAGCTTAAGAGCTTTTCCGGAGGCGAGGAGCACATCGAACCTCAGAATCAACTACCTGGAACCACCTGCAACCAAACGAGAACAGGTTAGAATCTATACAAACACAAATAACCATTTGAAGCCGGAAACCAGAACAAGGTTGGAGCGAGAACCCTTACCTGAAGCTATGAGAACCGAATCGAAAATCAACATAATGACTAAGCCCTAAAAGACCAGTAGCAAGTGCGTTAGAACCGGAGGGAGAAAGGCTAATACAGTCTAACAAGGAACCATTATCTACCTGAAAAACAAGGTCAAAGTGCGGAAGCCCAGAGGAAGACCTGTGACAAAAACGAACTCATCAAGCAAACAAGGGGAAACAGCATTTGCATAAAAACAACCAGTCAAATACATAGTGAATAGGTTTGTCATCGTGCAGAGCCGAGGGTGCCTTTACAGGCCGCCAAAGTCTCACCTCCATAGCTATAGAATACCAGAGATAACCATACAGTCGGTGCTCGAACCAGAACAACAGAGGGCAAGAGTTCCCCCACAGTCACAGAGCAAGCCTTTCGGCGCAACGAAACAGTGAAAATGACAAATGAGTAGAGTAGGGTTGACAAAAGTCGAATTGCCGTGCGAGGAGAACCGGCATGTGGAGCTGGGTAACCGATGAAGCCTGTTAAAACCCTAAAACCTTTACCGAGGGAACGTACCAACCAATTAAGTCAACCATTAATTCATCCAGGACACGAGTCCTATCAACAGCAGATATTTTAGAACCGGCGGGAGGCCATCAATGAGGGTAGGTGAAGAGTCACAAAGTGGAATGTGAAGGGTCACCCCACCCTTTTCTATTTATATAACCTCATAACTCATTGTACATGCTTTTGGTGGCCAAGCTTCTGATAGGAGTATCTTAGAGAAAGCTTGGAGTGTATTGTAATGAGCCTTGGGTTCTCCATAGTGTAGAGCTAGTACATCTATTTGGAGGAGCAAGCGACAGTGATTATAATGTTCCACTGTTAGAACTAGTGGTTGGTCATGGTTGTATTGTATGATTGGATCTTTCACTCTTAATATAATAGAGCCAACACATTTCATGCATATGTTTTTATTGTATTTTAGTTGTCTTGGTTACACTAACGATATATGTATATGTTTTCTTATGCATGTATGTATGGACTCTTTGTATATATGTATGCATGAATCTTGTTGAGATGTGTTGTTGGTTTAACCATCAATTTGGATTGTTGGTTGACCTCCCTTCCAACTTGTGATATATCTTTGCTCATGTGTTACCTTCTAAGCTACGTGTTTCTACAGGTTTCTAAGGTGCGCACTCATTCCACTGTTGGTGTGTTAGAACCCTTCATGCACCTTCCTTGGCTTGATGCGCTAGTCACAACCCTACTACCAACAAGGACATCCTGTTTGCCTCTGTGCGTAACTGTGGTCAAGGCGATATTGTATGACCCACTGCTAGGACTCCTATACCAAAGGGTTTGAGGTCTAGTTGGGACTTCTTACTGGGGAGATCCCCTGACATGTTGGTGGGTCCAACACCGTTAACAAAATTGTATATGTTTATGCTTAAACATATTGAATAATATTAAACATGTCTGACCTATATACATTTTATGTTGACATCTGAAATGATAATGACAATTAAAAAATGCATATGTGACATGTATTAATGTTTGCATGTTATATTGTTTTAACAATAAAATATTAATAGTTCTAAAATTTTCTCTTCCTTTTATTTTGTTTAGAGAGATAAATTGGAATGTGTCTTCCTATTAAAAGTGTTCAGAGAAAGAAATTAGAATGTGTTTTCATATTAAATGTGGTAAGAGGTTTTCCAAGGCCATTTCCATATTACATATCTTGGTATATGACATGTATAGTATTTACAATATGGGTTGTTTTTATAGAGATTCTTTTATGTTAAATATGATTAAAAAAATAGAAAATTATTTTTTTATTATTATTTTTAATAAAAATTATACTAACTAGATTTAATTTTATGGAAATAATGTATTAAAATAATACTTTGAATTATTAGATTATAATTAAATTTTAAATATTATTATTTGTAATTCATAGTTATTAATTTATAGAGCGTATATTAAGACTCTACAAATATGATGAAGAAGCTCATCTTAGCTACTCAACATGCTTACAAATGTGTAATACAAGATTTAAATTTGAATTTCTCTCATGGTTCAAATCAAAGTAATTATGAAATGATTTTGCAATAGTGCTCATCTCTAATATTAATTCATTTTTAAATATTAATTTGTAAGTATAATTGTGACATGTATTGCTGAAACATTTTGACATGGATATTTTGTTAAAGATTTTAATGATGTAATTATGTTTTTGTTATTAATAAAAACCTACATTCACTAGGATTGTATGAGTAGAAGAGGGAAAGGTGGAAACTGTTACATGTTGAAATAAAACTTACTCATAAGAACCCACATAATAAGTGAGTTGGGAGTTGAACAACCAAATTTCCATAATTATATGTAGTAGTTAGAAATTTTACAAATCATTCCTTTGAGGCATGGGAAAGTATTGACCTCAAAATTAGTAAGTCAACCCATGAAATCTCATGTTGAGGGTGGCTAGAATGCAACCAAATTTTCATGCAACAAGCAATGGATACACACAAATGAGAGAAAATGAAATTTTTTTAGTGAAAATGTTTACAATAAGCATTTTGGATGTTTGAAAAATAGTGAGGGTTTGTGAAATCCACTTTCAAACTAGGAAAATCAATTAGAAGTGTCTTTAACTCGAGCTATGAAAGAGATCTATTTTCTAGGTATATTGAAGATCAAGCAAGGAGGATTTGATATTTTAGGGTTTTGAAAGATTACTAGGGAAATTCATAGAATCCCTTATATTGTGAAAGCTAGATTAGGAGGCTCTTATGAATTTAAGTATGCTAATTAGATTGGAGTGTTTGAAGGGAAATGTTTTTTATTTTTTATTATGAAGGAGAGTGGCCTTCATTCTTCCACCTTATGGCTTTTGAGTAGAAAATTCATTGACGACATCATGGTCTATCTAGGGTGTGGTCAACTGTAAAAGAGATATATTGATACTAGAGCATATGGCTTGATTGAAAAAGACTCATATTTCATTATCTACATGTATATTTTAAATTTGAAAAAATAAGTGTCTCATGTTCATGAATTCCTATTTAATGTTTTGTGAAATCTATATGATTTCCTACTAAAAATTAAAAATCCATCTTTCTGGTACACAGATGGAGTTTAACACTTAGAACTAATGGGAATGATGATCATAGGCTATTGTAAATATCTTTTTCATTGATCTCAAAGACAAGAGGAGAGAACATATGTCCAACATAATGGTTTCAGGATGAGCATTATTGGAAATAGTGTTTGGATGCCTATTTTGACTATGCCTTATTTGGATACTCTATATTTGAAGTTATTTTTACTTGAAATAACTAGTTCTAATGAGAACATATGATATCTGGTCAAAAATCTTATTCTAGGACCTTTTCAATGGCATATCTCACTCCCTCTAACACCATAGGAATGAGGAGATATCAAATATTATTTTAAATCAGCCCCATAAGTGAATTCATAAACATTTATTGAATACCATCTAAGCAGGAAGGGATCTAAGGCATAGAAGAGAAGACAAGAAATAATCTTCAGGTTTTAAAGGTGGATCAAAAATGTGGTTTGTAGAATGAATGAGACATGTTAACATTTTTATAGTAACTTTTATTTTGAGATATTTTAGACCATGAAAGTTTGAGGGGATAGAGGGAAATATCATAATGTGCATGTGTCAAAAATTTCATGTATTAGCTTTCTATATATTCGGTGACATGAACCACAAAAATTACGCTTCCTAAATGCTCCTGAAATATACTTCAAACATGTCAACTTGATATTTTTATTATAACATACTTTTTTAAAAGTTTGAAACTATGAAATATTGAGAGATAGGGATGACATATCTATATACCCATGGTAAAAATTTGAAAATTTGATTCTCTATAATTTTACTGATATGCCTTGTGGAAGTTATGGTTTCTAAATAATCCTAAACTTAACTTCAAACAAGTGAGTTTGGAAGTCTCACTGTAACTTATTTGCTTAGATGTTTTAGACAGTGAATTTTTTAGATATCTATGGAGACATATAACACATTAGTAAAAATTGCATACTTTAATTTGCGATATGTTTGGAGATATTACTTATAGATGTTAGGGTTTATCAATTATCATCATATGAATTTTAAATAGGTCATCTCCATATTTTTATTGTAACTTCTTTTCTAGGACTTTTCAAAGAGTGAAATTTTAAAGATATAAGGAGTCATACACAAGTTCCTTAGGTAATAATTTTATATGAGATTTTCCAAATTGAATATGTTGACCAAGAGAGAAGTTTTTATGCTTTCTCTAATCAACCCATTGAATCTCAACCATAATGTGATATAATCAGACTAAGCCTCATTTATTTATGCCTAACTTTTTCGATGAATTATTTTAGAGGATTAAGAGATATTTTTACAATATCAATAATTTGATTTAAAATTTCAAAGAAGATTAAATAAACTACACAAAATGAAATGAAAACAGAAATATGAAAACAAATGTGAAATATGCATTGTAAAATATATAAGAACAATTCAAAAGTGAAATGCAAGATTATCAGATAACCCACTAAATTGTGATATGAAAGCCACACGACTCCAAAAACACAATTAATAACTTGTATTAAATTCAACAATAAATAAAATAAGTGATCAATGACAAATTACCATGAAAAAGAAGAAAATGTTACACAAAATGAGTGGCAGAAAGGAGTGATTTGTATAAAAACATATGTGAGTACACTAATACATAAAGCAAGGTTCTGTGAAAACCCTTGTTAAGACTTTATTCTAAATTTTCACAATGCCAATAAATCATATGTGAATATTTATGGACCACAAATATATCAAGAAATATTGATAAATTAGGTCTTGACAACTTGATATAATTGAATTCACTTGGTTTATCTGCAAAACAAAGGGCTATTGGCACTAGCTACTAAGGCTGGACATTTATCAATATTTCTTTAATTAAAAAAATCAAGTTTACTTCAAAAAGATGAACAATTGAATAGTTTTTCTTTTCAGTCCTTGTATCCCTTTGGAAAGAAGTTTTCTACCACCAATAGATTACCTTGTTTAACTAAGGGAAAGAAAATTAGAACACAAAATGACAGGTATTAGTGCTGGTGCATAAGTCTCCTCAGAGTATTATTTCCTTTCCTTCATAGAATCCATCCCTTTTTGTATTCCTTGGATGCACTTAAGATGTTCAATTACTTGGAAATTTATTATTATTATTATTTAATTATGATTAATTGTGTTGCATGAATGGAGTGTTCTAAAGGGTGAGTTAAATTTAATTTAACTTTTATTATTAATGTTTTCGACAAATAAGGCCCCTAAACCTTAAATGGTCCACTTGTATTTATCTTCGCACTTATAATGTTTGTTTATTAACAACACACTCTAAAATGAATATTCTAGAAAATATATTTTTACTCAAAAACGATGTCATCCTTTCATGCCACAACATATCAATTAAGAACCAATGTAAAAGTATGAATTGTGCACATGTATAAAAAATAAATATAAGGGATAAAATATCACATATCTAGCTTGTGCTTCTCTTCCTTTCCATTAACAAGTATGCATAAAAAGAGACATATAGCCATAGAAAAATCGTTGTGCCTCCTATCATCTTGTATATATAAACCATAAAAATCAACATGTACATAACTCAAACATATATGTACAACAACATGTATTCCTCCACGCATGCATGCCATGATCCCAACATAATTCTATAAAAAAATAACCTTATTAATAACAAACCATGTATAGAGAACTATCATATGCATCAAAGTGTATCAAAGCTCAGACTATAACGTTGTCTTGTGCATGTTGAAATACTATAAGTGCATAGTGAAAACAAAATTGTGTATGTAATGATGTCAAGGCTACAAACTAAACTACTAAATGTGAAAGTGTTCATGATATAAAAACACACATTCTACAAACATTGTCTATCTGCCGTCAATCAGAAACCATGTTTTATGTGGCAAGTAGTCTTTCTCTTCGTGTGTTATTCTTCCTCTGATTATACCAACTTTTTATAAACAACTCATGTTGTGTAAAGAAATTTATCATGTCAACTTTGTAAACAAAATAATAAATTATCTATCTATGTTATTACTAATGCAAGGGTAGATAAAACAGGACATAGGGAAATAATGTTTGTAAGGGAAGGGGAAAAACTCATGCACATGCATTAACCAAGGTACTATGAAAACATATTAAAAATAAATTTAGACTAAATTTTTTCTTTAAAACAAAGGAATTCTATAATGTTGCGAGCATATATCAACATATAAGTAACCAATGTTGTGAAAACCCTCAATTTATTAATTGCACCAAAGTTTTACCATGATAATGATAATTTAGAAATAAAGCATTATTATGACTTCATAAAACCCTAAATGGTTAAATTGTTTCTTATAATGTGAGCCAACAATGTAAATTAGGTATAATACTTTCAACAAAGGAATGGTCATTGTGTCTGCACGAAGGAAATGTATACAAGAGAACAAATCTCTTTTTAGATTAGGTACCTCTTCCAGACCCAAGATTGAAGCATCTCAAGTGTCTGGGAATATCTATGTCATGACATTTGCAGAAAAAATAAAGAAAACTTGCATTTCATGAAGGTTTTAATGTTTTACATAGATATTTACATGTTGAAGGATAGAAATAGGGTGAGATATTGGCCATTATGCATGACCATATTAAACATAAGTGGCCTTCGACTCACAATGGTGATGAATAGATTTATTCAATCAATATATTGGGGAAACCCTTTTCTCATTTAATTACATAAGCTGAACTTATGCAGAGAGATTGGGAAATGGATTATAGACTATGCCAATTTTAAATATTTCTATGAGGAATAAAATATGCAACTTGAGAAAGATAAAAAATATATGGAAATGGGTTGGTAGGCAAAGACAACCTTGCTATGGTTTTATGTGTTTCCTTTCTATGAAGGCAAAAGGGATTACCCTACATAGTTGCAAAGAAAATGAGATAAAATTTATTAGCTTATAGACCATATCCAAAAGAAAGGAAGGAGCCATACCTTGAATATATATGTGTTTATGGTACAAAAATCCAATTTTGATGGTTTCTGAGAGTCCTAATATTATTTTAATTTCCTTTTCAAACTTGCAACAAGTGTTTTCCAGCTCAAATAAACTGTGGAATTCCAAGAAGGGTTTTCTGGTAAGAAATAAAGGTATTGGTTGTAGTATTTTTCCCTCACCTTAGAAGGGGGGTTAATGTATATCATAGTCCAATTTTACCACCCTTAATGGCCCATGGATTTAGGAAGGGGCATTACTTGGAGATCCATGATTGAGATAACATGTGCCATCTATCCCTTTTCCATATTTATCACTTCACTCTACACAGTATGATCCCTTATTTTTCATTCCTTATTTGGGTCAACTAACCATTGGTTCATTGGGATTTGGAATCCATGCATCATCATACCTTAAGTAGGGCATCAAAATGAAACATGGGAGGTAGATGTGTCTAGAATAAAAGGAATGGGCATATAATAGCCAAGAAAAACAAAAGAAAATTCAAAATTCAAAATATGGTTAGGACTTACAAATTAGAATGTGTAAAAAAACAAGTATGAGCTCCACCTTTATCATATGGCCCTCACCTAGTTCCTAGAACAATGTTTCCATTTCTTGTAGAAGACTCAGGAACCCTTGCAGGTCTTAACCCCTAACGGGAAATGGGCTTCCCATCCTAAAAGGGGAAATGACTATTATACATCTACACAAAATCTCTCATTCCTCAAGCAATGAGAAGTAATACAAGGAATGATTAAGAAAAGGTAAAAGGATGTATATAAAAGGGTGAAAAAGAAAAGGTAGTGCTAAACCATGCATAAACCATGCATCCACAATTGCTCCCTCCTCACATTTATACACCCAATATGAGGTATCACATCATATTTGGTCCCTTTGACCTTGTATCTTAACCATGGAGTTCCCCTTTCCCCTTTCGTTCCATCAATATTCACATGGTACCTATCAATTGAAAGGTGGACTAAGGACATGTCACTTCTCTTTGGGCATTGGAAACACCTAATCGGGTCATCTACTAACCACTCATACCTAGGGATGTAACACCATTGCGTGACTAAGGCCGTAATTTTGGAAGAGAAACCACATATGAAGTTTTATTATGCCCATTTATTTCAAGTTTGGTTCACTTATATGAAATAATGGTTAATATACTAGATGATGAAAAATGCAAAACTAGATATTGTGTGTGATTGGTAAGTGGCTCCATTTATAGGTTTGGGAAACTTAACTAGGGCCCAAGTCTTATAGAGGGGCATATTGAAAACTGTAAGTGATTCATGAAGAGCCATGGGACTTTTGACATTTTTATAGCATCATTCATATCCATGGGTACCTTCATCACCCACAACTTCTTTACTTTTCCCTATATTATCCATGGGATGATGCAACTAGACCAACATGCCCTGAGCCAACTTCACACTTCATGAGGGTTAGGTTATTGATCTAGGGCCCAAATGCTGTTTGTTTCATATCTTGAGACATGGAAGGGATGAAACCATCCTCAATTCCCTCAAAATTGGATCAGTGATAGAAATTTTGCCACTTAGAGACCCATGAGACCTAACATTGTGCCCTAGAACCATTTTTGGGGGTTGCATGACAACTTACACTTAATGTTACAGGACAACCCCCAGTCCTTATTTTCAGAGGCCCTATACACACATTATGTCACAAGAATACCTCAACACAAGCCTTAGGAACACTTATGACTAGATGACATCAACATTTTAGCCCTTCTAATGGATATTTATCTATTTGGACATTCCTTACTAGTTCAACCTATGACCTAGAGGATTTATTGTACATTATTTTACTATTTTTCGGGATATTTAGGCATAATACTACTTAGTAGGAATTATATATATTGGATATCACTCCATTTTCATCAATCATCATCAAACTTGTGAATTTAAGACCTATTTGAGAACTTGCAATTTTTTCTTGTAGGTAAGTTTGGAGATTCTTGGATGCATTTTGATGTATGAAGTTGATTTTCACATTATTTGGAGCTATTTCTTGGTCCAATGGAAGGATATATTCCATGTTATCTTTTGATTGGAATCTATGGTTGAGTATTTATTTCTTCAATGTCTAATGCATAGATTTACTGATTCTAGGTTAAAATTTTATGCCTTAATTTATTGAAAATCAATTTTCTGAAGAATATCTAGATGAATGTTGTATGCATTACTCATTATAACATGTAATGAATGTTCCTGGTGGAGTACTTCATGTTATTTTCCATCCAATTCCATTATTCCATTAAGTAGGTAATTGTTGGAATTTTGATAACTAGGTGTTGAGGTAAACATTCAACACCCCCATTTTTAACTTATTTATTTCAGATAATGGTGACCCTTTCCATAAACTGTGGTCAGATCACCTTTTAATATTCTCTTTTGGTTAAGTCTCATACAATTTTGCCAATTTTTTGTTTTCTTCAATTTTTTTTTTAATCACTTCATTTGCTTTGAATTTTTGCAAGATCTCCATTGGTTCTCATTTCATCTCATTTGGTTGCCCAGTTTGCAAAGGATGTTTATCCCAAGTTAAGTAATTTTTATAGCGAATGCCTAACAATGTACAAAATGTATATTATTTTGATTTTTGTAAATTTATTTGTAAATATTGATTTTTTATTTTTTTTACTAATTAAATCATTTTTTGCTAACTTTCCTACAAAACCACTACAACCAAATTGTAGAACGATGAAAATTGTGCGTTATCATATTTTGGAAGTTAATTTAAATTTGAATTATAATAGAAGTTTTGAAATCTGAAATACCGAAAACTCAAGTGGCTATAAATTTTTTAATGTTGACGAGACTTTAATATCAAATGGCTATAGATTATACATAGTAGGAAGGGTCCCACTCTACATGGTCATCCTCACATTTTTTCTTCTCTCTGTTTGGGAACTCAAAGATTTTAATACATTGAAGCTCAATTTCATTCCCTCTCTGAAAATCCTACCTTCGATCGGCTCATGCCATCAAGACCTCAAAATATATAATTTTGTAACTTATAATTTTAAAATGTTTTTGAAATTTCAAAATATCTCGATGCTCCCTTTCCATTGGTTATATTAGTAGCTCAGAACACTTTATATCGTAACTCCATTTAATAAACACCTCTGATATTTAAATTCTCGATGGCTCACTTATTTCATTTCAGAATATGGTATTTTTCAAAGGTAAATTTTAAAACTCTTTCGAAATTCAACGTATGATAAATTTGGTCATAAGTGTTTGTATATTGTTATATACATTGACGTGTAGGTCTCATAAATCGAACGTCGGAACCATATAATTTCATATCTCTTTTTAATTGAACCTCTGATATGACTTAACCCTCAATGCCAAGACAAGAAACTAGAGGAGAGGCTGGCCCCTCTTGGTATTTCAAAGAATGTTATGTCCCATGGATTTTAGAGAAAGATTATCTTTCTTTGGAAAAGGAAGTTATAATGAGTGTGAGGGTGCCTTTTTATATGGTTATTCACTACAATGCTCCTTCACTGTGGACAACTATTTGTTGGGCTTGAAATCACATGACTATTTGAACCTTCTAAGAGTATGTATGTTGAAAACATGATTTTTTTTATTTTTTTTATAATGGGATATTTTATAATTAATTAATTTATAATGTACTATTTATCGTGTAGTTTCATTATCCTATGCTCATGGGTGGGTGTGTGAACCATGACTTAACCCAAGAGCTACGATGTGCCATATCTAAATTGTCTACATTTGTACGTTGTATCACATCAAAGGAGATTCATATGGCTAGTATTCGACGGTGGCATCAAGAGATAGTTGATATTTTTTGTATGTTTGTGAAGGAACTTCCGAAGAGTTTCATGCACTTGTAGGTTCATCTTCTAATTCACCTAGTAGGTCAAGTTGAATTTTTCAAGGTCATTTCTTATTGTTGGATGTTCTTCTTAGAGATATACATGTAGAAATTGAAAGGCTTTGTTCGAAAAAAGAGAAAAACTCAAGGGGTCTATGGCAAAGCGTTGCATATCATATGAGTGTTTCTATTATGCAAATGAATACATGAAGTAGATGGACAATGCACTAGGTCCGACGATTTGGGGTGACAAAAGGGATGAATATAAAATAGAAGAAGAGCTTCTTGAAATTAATGGAAAGAGGTGCATGATAAAGAGTAAGTGTAGGCATATCATTTGTAAAATTACTACACAATAACTATTCACACTCAACTTCATATTATTGCATATTTTGATCTCATACA